>JADRCD010216961.1:0-34082 GCA_019843815.1 Montemys delectorum
AAAGGATTGAAAGAATCTGCCTTAAGGCTCCTTGTGAGATTTCTCGATTAAGTTTACTGTTTTTGTGTTTTTGATTGAGAATCCCTATTGCAGATGCCATCGTCCCTTCATCACTGTGTCCTGACTTGGAGTGGAGGAAGAGCTAGGAAGGGCATGTGCACGTAACATCCCATGGCATTAAGACACAAGTCAAGGATCCGTTCATCACCAGACCGAAGAAGAGTAGGGGGATGGGAATGAAGCCCTGAGTTTGATCCACAGCACCTACAAACTGGGGATGATGATCAATTCAGGGCACTTGGTCGGTGAAGGCTAGAGATCAGAAGTTCAAAGTCATCCTTAACTACATAGTTTGCAGACATCCTGAACTAGATGATGCCTGTTTGGTTTGGCTTGTTTTTTAGTTAGAATTAGCACTGCCCACACTCCTGCTCAGTTTCATCTTCTGTCTCCCTCTGCTTGTCTTCCTGGACACTGCTGTAAGTTTTCAATTCATGCACAGGGAACACAGACCAGCCATTAGGTGTCACACTGGCCCTGGTGGTACTTCACCACTGTTGCCACCCAGGTGACATTGATCAGAGCACCATCTGTGTACTGTCTCATTTGCTTCTGAAGCTCTGCTCTTCAAGGTAATGTGCAGTCTACTAGGCCACTGTCTCATCTACTCTCTTCCACTCACCCTTCCTGGAAAAGAGGAACATGTGTCACTTCATCTTGATGCTTCTCACAGAACCAGCTCTATCCCTAGACCATAGCATGCTCTCAATAAAGTTTTTGTGGAATGCAGAAGTGAGTGATACAATAGGTTGCAGTGGTACAGTTTACCTCCACTAAAAGCCAGAGTTGATTCTTGCACAGAAGCCCTAAAAATACAAGCATGATCAAGTGAGATCACAGACCTTGAGTTGAGACACAGCTCCCTTGCCTTGGTTTGCTTCCCCCTTCCAACTTTCCAGTGCAGGCCATAAAAGTGGCAAACAGAAGCAGGAGGAAGGGGTAACGAAAGAACAGAGAGAATGTTTTTCATGTAAGCTTCTGGTGAAAAGAAAGAATCTGCCAGGAGCACATTAAGGAATAGAATAGATGCTCCACAAACTGGATAGAGATGGGTCACCATTTTCTAACATGCAGTATGGTGTCTCTGCCTCAGTCATAGAAAACTATCCCCAAATGGATGTCTTAGTGCATTCCCTAGAGAACACTCTGCTGGTCTCTATGGCTCTGAGGACCACCTATCTGCTTTCCTTCCTATGCAATAAGTCCTAGCATCCCTTCCACCTCAAGCCTAGTGGGGAAAACTTTCTCTCCCCACAAAAGAATGCCTAGCCATTAAAACTGCTGCCCCCTGATAGCATAGCAACCCTTAGACCCACAGGCTAGACATCATTAATGAATGGGTGAGACATCTAAAAGTTGACCCCAGGTGGCAGGGCCCTACTGATGTATGAGTAACTAGAGGCCAGGAACTAAGCTGCCTCCTTGTCCACACACTCTGAACAGATCCAACTCAAACTTGACCTTATGTTGGAGAGTGAGTATTTCCAGGGACCCTCAAAAGTTGATACCTAGATATTCTGGAAGTGCAAACAAAAGTTTTCTGAGACACCCCTCCCATGACCCATTGCTGCTTAAACATCTTTGAGGTCCCCATCTCCTGCTCCCAGGCTCAGAGTGGGTTTCTAAGAAGCTCAGGCCAGAGCATCTGGCTTGGCATCAGTCTAATCTGACAGCTCTGCATTAATATGAGAGGTGCAAAGGAGCATGTGAAAGAGAGGGGAAAGAGAGAGAAAGAGAGAGACAGAGAAAGACAGAGACAGAGAGAGCGCTACCTGTTCTCCTCCCTGCTCTGCACCCTAGGTCCAAAAGAGGAGAAGGAATGGCCAGTGTGCTCTTTGTGGCAGAAGAGACTGTAGCCCTTCAATAGAATAAGATATTTTCCTATTTCTGGTAATTTGAGCATCCTTTCAAATTGCTCTGTAGATAGGAGATCCTGGCAGCTGAGGGCCAACTATTGAAAGGCTGCCAGAGACATGTGATGCGCTGTTGAAAAATAAGTAAATCTTTCATCCTTTGGAGCTATAGCCATGAAACAGGAGATAAAACTGAGGGCAAGAGGGTTCCAACAGGTTATTTTGATCCAGAGATCTTGAATGTTTTGTATCAGTCAGGCTGGAAGTCCAGATACTTGGTTCTGTTCAAATGTCCATCACTCACTCACAAGTGGCTAACAGATCAAGATTAAAACAGTGTATCATGAAAAAGCGTGTCCTGCCATCATGTCTCTTACCTTCAATGTGTTTCTTATAAACAAGTGCTTGATGGGACAGAGACATGGACCAGGATTCTAATGTTGCCATCCATAATCAGTGGATAACCAGGGATGCTCAGTATTAGACAATCTAATCACTAAGCTGGTCAGAGAAAGGATGTAGGGTTGGGGGGCACAAAATTAGGATCCAAGCAGGCCTTTCTAAAACCAGACAAGGCTGTCTCCAGTTTGTCACCACTACTATTCTGTGCCGGGTCACTCTGTCATTGGCTGCCTTGTAGTCTATAGATACTAGAAGCATCCAGTCTCTTCCTGTTAATATGAGTATCACTCTCCATCTGAGTTGTGCCAAACAACAGGGTCTAAAAATATGAACTCCAGACATTGTGAAGTGCTTTCTAGATATCTCAGACGTGCCTCTGGTTGAGAGCTGATGCTTCAGAGCAACAAGACCCTGGAATAAAGCAAGGGCCGTGGAGAGAAGCCCATGCTGCCCTCTGATGACAGCCCAATCACAGCTCAGCCTACTTTATGCTCCCTTAGAAGCACTTACATCATCTGATAGGTGATGGACATTTCTAACTGCAAAACCCAAGATCCAAAGTGTCACTCTAAACCGTGGGACACTTTAGATTTGGGAGATCTGGATAGGGGTGGAATATGCTCAGCTGCTGAAGTCTGCACAAACAGATCTGAAATGCCAGGGGCCTGAACTCATAACTCCTCCCTAGCCTTCTCATACCAGATTGTCTAGTGATCAACTGGAGTGACTCTGTGTTAGTCACCATTGGTTGTCTACTTCCTGGCACAAGGTCGGTGCTTAGAAAAATTCACTGTGCCCATGGGAGTGGTTTGAGGGCGCGATGCTGGAGCTGATGACAGGTTGCTTCTTTCTTAAGTATTTCAAAAAAGAAAATAAATTTCACAACTGATAATGGCTGCAAAATCTCAGAAAAGAGTCAACAGAATACCACCTCCATCTTTCTGTGCCTGGGATGACACTCAGCACCACGGTTGCCCTGTTTTGGGGGGATACCCTGTGAGTATGCAATGAGGTCAGTTTTGTCATACAGCCGGTGTTAGTCTCAGTGAAAAGGAGTGGATGCAATGCAATAAGCTAGCATTATCACATACTAAGAGCAAGTGTTGTTTCATGTAGTTTCTGTGTCTATATATAGATGTGTATGTGTGTGTAAACGTTAGCTGTGTGTGTGCATGTGTGTAAATGTTAGTTTTAGTGGCATAAAATTGAACTTTAACAAGCACAACCTAATTGTCTCTCAAAGGATAACTAACTTACTAAACTCCAAGGGTGTTTTCAGGATAACATTTAGAAACTCTGTGGGTTTCCTCCCCTGGAACACATTCTAAGTTCGCACAAAAGAGTCATGACATCATCTCCAAAGGAGTGCTGAGTGAGGCTCTGTGGAAACGGAGAAGAGTTCAAACGCATATTAAATCATCACAGTCCTTGATTTTTTTTTGCAAACTAGCATGGTCCATTAGGAATGGAATGAAATTGATTTCCTTGGAAGCCCCACCCTGCCAATAAGCCATTTTCATATCCGTGAGCAGTCTGAATCTTTATGAAGCTTCTGGATCTCCATGTGTTACCCAGATCTAAAGGCATAAAATACAACATCCTGGGACTTCATTAGGACATGTGGCCAGTGAGTTGAGTTCCTGCAGGAGTCAAGTGGCCTGGCTTAAGGGACAACTCCTTCAGTTTTCTCTTCCACAAGAGGATTTAACAGTGTTAGTCACACAGGACAAGCTACAAGGATTAGCTGAGATAATGCTTGAGGAGGCCTTAATAACTCAGGTTTCCAAAGGAAAGGCTTGGCTTGTTGAATGTCAATGTCTCTTTTTTAGGATTTTATATTATTTTTAATTATGGGCTTATATGTGCATCTGTGTTGGGTGTGTGTGTGTGCATATGAGTGCAGGTGCCTAGAGAGGACAGAAGAGGGAGCCATATCCCCTCAAGTTGGACTTACAGGGGCTGTGAGCTGCCTGACATAGGTGCTAAGAATAGAGTAATAACCGCATGCTCTCTAAATCATATCTTTCCTGCCCCCCCAACTTAAATTTCATGATATTGAAATTTAATATTTTCATGATTGTTCCATTTTCTTTCCACTACTACTAAAGGCAGCAACAGTGAAGGTAAGATTGGCTTCAAGGATGAAGCTGTCCTGTAGAGAGAGCTGTTCCTCCCTCCTCAGAAGGCTGCCCATGAACACCCCCCAAGAACCAAACAAGCCAGCATCTGAGCACAGATACCTCACCATACTTGTGGTTGTGTGAATAGGTATGGCCCCCATTCATGAGTTTGAATGCTAGGCACATGGAGAGTGACACCATTAGGAGGTAAGACCTTGTGGAAGGAATTTTGTCACTGTGGGGGTGGGCTTTGAGGTCTTGTATGATTAAATTTCCTTCCATATGGAATCCAGTCCCCTCCTGCTGCCTACGGATCAAGCTGTAGAACTCTCGGCTTCTCTAGCACCATGTCTGCCTGCACGATGCCAGGCTTCCCACCATGATGATCATGGAATGAACCTCTGAAACTGCAAGCCATCTCCAATTAAATGTTGGCCTTTATAAGAGTTGCCATGGCCATGGTGTCTTTTCACAGCAATCAAACCCTAAGACAATAGTCTAAGAAATGAAGGGAAACAAGAATTGGGGAAGCAGCTCTCCCAATTTTCAACAGTCTGGTGGACCTCAGAGCTGAAAGCACGGGTTATAGATAGTCCAGGTCAACTGCAAAAGTGCCAAGGAAACCGCTAAGACCCATAGTTCTTACCCAGGACATTCTTCTATTTAAATTGTGGCAGTAAATGGAAGCTGTTGCTCATGTCTACAAGGATTAGCTAATAAAACAGGATAGAAATTGATGAGATTTGTGTGTCCATACACATAATTATATGTGTATGTGTGTGTGTGTGTGTGTGTGTGAGAGAGAGAGAGAGAGAGTGTGTGTGTGTGTATCCTTACAAAGGTTCCTTACAAAGGTACCTACATAGTCTATATAATCCCTTCAGTTTATGTTCTTTTTCTCTTTACAGGAATTGTGAGTGTGTGTATGTGTGTGCGCACGCCTGTGTACGTGTGAGTGAATGTATATGTATGTGTATATGTGTGTATGTATGTGCACGCATGTGTGCATGTGGGTACGTGTGTATGGGGGGAGAGATTTATGTGTAAGCATATGGTTTTAATTTAATTTTAAAAATAATGTTTAAATAAGCCAGTGCTTTAATAATTTAGTTCTCTATATAAATTACATGAAAAAAAGTAAAAAATCTCTCTAGGTTTCTTAATTTAAAACCTTTTCATTCTAGAGAAGGTTTTAAAATCCCGGTTCTGCTTTATTCAGCACAGACGGCTTTTACTGGAGATGGCAGGCACATGCAGACATCAAACACACACTAACAAACTCATCCACCTTGCTGGTTTCTAACATCTCTAGATCTATAGGGCGTGAATTTTCAAATCTCCCTTATTAACACCCTAGAGGTTTTCCAGGGCCTTTTATCCTCACCACTGCTTTACCAGATGGTACCTGAATGGGTTGCTCTGTAGACTAGGAATAGCAGGTAGAGGCCATCTAATCACACCCCCTGTGTATGTAGCAAAGCTTTTTAGCATTTTAGTCTGTATAATTCAGCTACAGAAGCCAATGCTGACCTCAATAAATTATAGATATTCAAATGACAGCGAGAAAATGGAGTTAAGAGAGATGAAAACGTACAAGATTGGCTCTGCATTTCTTCCTCTGGTGTTTGTAAGGACTGGTCAGGTGGGTAACGTCTTTACCCAACTACAGAAGCTATGGCAGGTGCAACCTCTTAACCTTGCCACAGCTAAGACAGAAAGCAGGCAGTTGACAAAAAAGAAATGGCACGTATGTGTGTGGGGTGTGTTATTTCTAGAACACAGAGTGGTATGCAGATTTGTGGGTCAGTACTCTAGAATATTTGTGATTTCTCAAACTGTGCACACATTTCCACAAGTTATAAAGCTTCTGCTGGTCTCAATCAAACAAGTGATCAGAGTATTACCTGGGATTCTCGTTAAAATGCAGCTTTTGATTCTTCAGTCTAGCAGGCATGTCCAACCTTTGGATGTCACCACATAACTTTGTTATCTACAGAGCACACACTTGAGAGCCATGCAAAGCAAGCTATAAAGGGAAAAGCACAAGAGAGAAACCTCACAGTATCTTAAGTAAGTTTACAATTTTCTGGTATGCCTCAGTCATAGCTGTCCTTGGCCACAAATGAGTTAAGGTTGACACTCTCACTAAGTCAAGAGCTGCTGTTCTGGGTGAGGTCCACAAGCCTCCGAAAACCCTGCATCCCACACATGGAGGAAGGACATAAATGCAGAAGCATAACCAAGTTCTTTTGTCCTCTTTGGCTGTTGTCTCTTGGAGGCTTGTTCTTTTCTGAAGAGAAAATGGAGGGGGAGTAGATTGGAGGAAGAGGGGATGTGGTGGGGAGGGGAAGCTGTGATTGGGATGTATTGTGTGAGAGAAGATTTTTTTTTTTCAAGACAGGGTTTCTCTGTGTAGCCCTGGCTGTCCTGGAACTCACTCTGTAGACCAGGCTGGCCTCAAACTCAGAAATCCTCCTGCCTCTGCCTCCCAAGTGCTGGGATTAAAGGTGTGCACCACCACTGCCCAGCTTGAAGAATCTCTTTTCAATTAAGAAAACATCCCCTCTCCTAACTTTTCATTGACCAGGTGGAGTCACATGACCATGCTTAGCTGCAAAGGAGGCTGTCCGGCCCAGCAGAGTGATTAGTAGGAAAACCTTTCACTATTAGCTAAAAAGAGTCTAGGCATCTAAATTCTCTGATTGTAAGATCGGATCACAGTATTCATGTGGAGGGATACAATCCTTTGCCTTGGATAAGTCAATGCCCTGGTGAAACTCTGATTCCGTAGTCATAGTCAAAAGCAGGAATGCCTTAAGTCAGCCCAGAGCAACATGCAGCAAACATGAGCCTCTTAAGCAAATCGTCAGCCAGGTTAAGGTTTCCTGCCATAGAGATTAGGTGTGTAAATTTCTTCATAGAACACGTCCATATCATAACTCAGCAGCTTACTAACAACCAGTGCACATATCAGATTGCTCCCTGTCTGGCTACAAAACAAAACCAGTGTTCTTGATCTTTATATCATCAGTCTGCTTAGAAGAATTTATTCAGAAAGATGAGTGTGTTCTGGAGACTGCAGGGAGAGACGGGAAAGGGTCTCAGTGTCTGTGAAGAACTGTTTCATGACTACATTCTGCCCTAGCCAAAGAATAAGAGCCTCTTAAAAGATAACGATTCACACAAAAGAATCTCCCTGTGCCTGGAATATAGTGATTCTCAACTGGTGATGAGGGCAGAGATCCAGGCATGGTCTCTACTCACCTCAGGATGCAGCCTCAAGAAACTGAAACCCTACCATAAATGAGAAAATTCCCTTGAGCTCTGGAGGATTCTGGAAGATTCTGGGGGATTCTGAAGGGCCACCAGCACTGTCCAGTAGACGGGTGCAGATATCAGCCACACAAAAGAGAGGCTGGCAGTTCGGTTAGAAAGAAGCAAATCAATGCCATTTAATAATGTACTTTCTTCAACTCGGTGCATCGCCAAAGTATCATTTCAGCACATACTCCATATAAAATTATTAATGAGCCATTTGGTATATTTTATTTGTTATATAAAATCACAGTCCCTTGAGCATTTTACATTTATGGCAAATCCCAATAAGATACCACCCCACCCCACCAACCCTGGGAAACCTATGACTCAGTTTGCACAGAAGTGCTAAGCCACACTCTGAGGCCAAGGATCCTGAAGTTCCCTGCTGGCAAGACCATATGCCTACCCCAAGACCTGATAAACCCAGAAAAGCAGTTACTTAAAGGGCCTTTAAGTGGACTTTTGACATCCAGGATAGGTCTTGTGGATAAATCGGACTTCGTGGCACATACCTATAATCTCAGCACTCAGGAGGTAGACATAGAAGAATCAAAAGGTCAACTACGTGGTGAATTCAAAGTCAGCCTGGACTGCATGTGAGCCTATCTACAAATAAAGAAATAAATAAGTGAACTTGTTTTTGTGAATCATCCTCCATACTTTGGGCTCTTCTGTACAATAAAGTTGTCCATCACATAGTCCAACAGCTCCAACCATCCAAGAGGTCAGTGACTGACACAGGCAATGTTGGCTTCATTCCCTCTCTGCATATTACAAATGTTATAATTGAGAAAGCACATAATATGGGTTGGCTATTATTGCTTAATAAGAAGAGAGTGGATTGCCAGAAGTTTATGCTATGATCACCACACTATACAGTAATTCAATAATACATTTAATGATTGCTGTGTAGTAACTGCTCTTTAACTTCTAGAGGCTTCTACCATCTCTACACAGCCCGTCTCTTTAGCAGGGATGGGTTAACACAGGTCCAGTGAAGCCTCGGAGGCAGGTGCTTGGATGAAGCCAGAACCATCCATCAACACCCGCTGTTCTGGCTGCTCATTATTCCACTATCACCCTTAGCTATTTAACATTAGCTATTATAGTTTGCACATTCTGACCCATTTCTCCTGGTGATGTTTTAGTTTACCCACAGTATACAAAAGGCTTCTTTCATGTTGGCTGTTAATTAGATTTCTGGAATAAAGTAGCTTTTTAGTACCAAGATGGCCTGAAGTTTTGATAATAAAAGTTGTGGATGGGGTAAAGAAGAATAAAGCAAGAGAATCAAGGGGTGTTTTCTGGTGTACAATGAGCTCTCCTCCTCAGGCTGTCATGCAGAAGTTCACACTTGTCAGCACTCGGGATTCAGCTAATGTGGAGGACAGTCTATAAAGCCTTCCACAATCCTGAGGTTTGTAGTACTCTCTCCCTAAATATGGGAAACTGAACCCTTACTAGCCAATTGAACACGACAAAGGTAATAACATGTCCTCATGTAAGGACATTCCACATGATCACACTTTTCATCTAGCTAGGACAATCACTCCCTTATGAGTCACACAAAGCAATGTGCCTTTTTGGGAAAATATATCCATTTGGCTGGAACCAAGTGAGGTCTCTGGTTCTCAATGAGATAGGGCTTGATGTCAAGAATTGCACATATGAACCAGAACCTAGGTCCGTCTCCATCCAGTGTTCAAAGGGAACAAAACCTTGGGCCGAGCCTCAGAGGGACAGGAAGCAGAGAACTCCATGGTGGCACATCCAGACTCCAGATCCACAGGCAAGGGAAGGTAGCAAACAGGAATAGCAGGTAACAGACAGTTTGAAGCTGCTGCGTTTATGGTAATTTGCTGCACGGCAACCACTCATGGATACAGTCAATAAACACAGTTTTGTCTAAAGTGTATGAATGTGTGTGTGTGTGTGTGTGTGTATGTGTATGAATGTATATGTGCATATATTTATGTGATCCTATAAACATTTGTGTGTGCACAGAAAATTTTATGTAAATAAAGAACCCATAACTGGCTAACAGTCTTCATTTCTTTTGATTTGTTTTGTTTTGTTTTGAGACAAGTTCTTACTTATTATGTAGTCCATGCTGGCCTGTTTTTCTAATCTTTCTATCTCAGACACCCACTATAATTCCATGTATCACTACTTCTGACTCTCTCCTAACTCTTAGGAGAAAGTGATAAAGACTCACAGGGAGAAAGGTATCACTTGACACTGCGTACTGGTTTAGTATGGCTGTCATGTTTGAGTTTTCTTTTTTGTAAATTACAACTATAGATTAAGTGTGTAATAGATTTGAAGCCATTTTGCTCTACAGATCATAATCGATCCAAGAAAAAAATTTTTTTTCAGAGATATAATCTTGTCTTTCTAATAAGGATAAGCTTGCCGGGATAACCCGAACCTGTTTGTTTTGGAAGAAAGTGGTTGTGTGTGGAGGCTAGTCTTCCTCATCACACAGGCAGGACTGCAGGCTTCACCAAAGGACCCCAACTGAGCTGGGGTGAGAGCTACGATTCATTTGCTCCATGTCCAGACAATTCCCACATTTAGGGGAAGAATACTACAAACTCCAGGATTGTTGGAGGTGTAGGCACCAGACTTCCAAGTCTCTCATGGTAGACAGTTAAAAATCAATGGCTCCCAGGTCCACTTCTAAGACCCAGCTGGCTCAAAGCAGAAAGGCAGGCAGCACTGAGAATTCCAGAAGAGGGCTCCATACTATATTTTCCTTTAGACCACGAGGCCTAATAAATAAGTACGCATGCTCCCCGTTAAAAATGTCTGGCATTTTAAAATGACATATCCATCTGAAATACAGAATTGGGCGGCACAGAATTGAAATAAGTTCATCTACTGAACCTAAACCAGTGCTTAACATTCAAAATTATATTTAGGAAAACCACACAGAGAGTGACGGAATAAACGCATGAATGTGTGGAAATTAAATTAGTCTGACTCTAAGTCCTCAAAAACAGCCTTAAAAAATTAAGGAGAGAAAACAATTAAAGTAAGTTAAGTATACTTGACAAGGAAGAAAATGCACTGTTGGATGTCGGAAGGCTGGTCGCTTCCCTCTGCAGGCCGCTACACCTGTTGAAATCATCTGTTTACAGAGAAGGACTTTCCTTTTTCTTTACAGAACTTTCTAATTGTGAAGTGGACCCTCTCCTCTCCATTATCCATTGCCCTCAAGCAACAGTGACTCTAATGTTTCTTTTCTGGAGTCTCTCAAATCTTCCTTCCTCTCTGGTCTACTTCCGAAGCTAAATGCAGACAGGCCACGGAGGCGCACTCAGCTGCTGCTATTACAGAACAAGAGCCTCCCCACGGGAAAACTTCCTGAATTTAGAAACTCCAGAGACTCGAAGCACCACAATTCCCCGTTCTTCCTGTTACCAAAATGTACTTGGCTATATTCAGGTTTAGCTGTGGAAAAATTCACACATGGGGAAGGGGCACCCAAGAACAGCCCAACTCAGAAACCCTCTAGGTCCCACCTGTCTGCGTGGTTGGCAAAGCAAGGTACATGATAAAAGAAACAATCACGACTAACTGGAGATTTGACAGTGGGACCACAGAGAATGGAAGTCGCAGAAAATAAGGACTCATCTGCCATTGGTGTGAAGTGAGGAGATGTGGCAAGTCATCCATAAACAGGATGTGAGGGATGGCTTGGATCTGTAGGGATCTGCATAGCAGGCATGAGTAAACTCAGCAATACTGGTAGTTTATGAGATGAGGGTGTGTGTGTGTGTGTGTGTGTGTGTGTGTGTGTCCCATGCAGAGAAGGAAGTAAGTCTTCCTCTATTGCTCTCTACCCTATTGGCTTGAGAGAACATCTGGACTGGAAATTGGGTTTTAGCTTTGCAGCCAGTGAGCCCTGGGGCTCCAGCTCCCTTTGTCTTCTATTGCTGGGGTAACAGGCATGCCTAGCTTTTTATATGGGTGCTGGAGTTTCAAACTTGGGGCCTCATGATTGCAGAGCAAGCACACTCTTACCCACTGAGCCATCCCCGCAGTCCCAGATGACACGTTTTCACCAATGTATTATCATGCTCAGCATAGGAAGAACTGCTTGAAAGGGTTTTAATTTCAATGTTAACAGCATGTCAACAGAGAGCAGACCCATTTTAGATTAGAGAGTTCTGGAAAACTGGACACAATAAAGAATGATCCTGAGCAAAAGAACTGCGAGGAAGAAGCAAGGCTGGTATTGGCTGCCTAGTCTCCTCAACACACAGCATGCCCTGACATGTTTGCTCTCTTCCATAGTGTTTTTCAAAAGCAGGGAACTGGCATTTGTAAACACACTGCTTGGGTGGAAAGATGCCCAAACATAAAGTGAGCTGTAAAAATCCATGCGGTACATTTTGCCAGAATAAACCACCAGACCACAACAAATAAAAACAGGGCCCCCAGAGGAAACCTAGCAGAACTCCTTTACATCAAGAACAAAGAGGAACGTCCTGGCCTTAAAGCAGCTAAGAGGTTGGGGAAACATCCTGCTCACAATAGGCAAGGGACACAGAACATGGATACTTCATGTTTCTGATGCTCACAGGGATGCACCCATTGATCAGCCCTACTCCTTCATAACCAAGTCTACCTACTTGTTTCTCATGGCTTCTTATCTCCAGATGCAAATATTGCAGCTTGGACATCCCCTACATTGGCCAGGCTTTCTTGTGCCTGAGCCTAGCTTTAGCTCTGGGTCTTTGCTTTTCTATCTCTCTCAAGCATTGCTCCTTCCTTGTTGGAACCCAACTGAACATCTACTGATGTTCATGCCCTTTGGGCTGAGAGCCCTTAGGTGGAGAAGAGGGCCTAGAGATGAGAGCACCTACCTTCCAGGACTCACCTCATTCCTGGTTGGTTATGGATTCCAATAACAATAGGCATAATTTTGTCTTGAACTCAGATAATAGAAAATAAATGACAATATCCACAGTCATCTACCACTTTGTTGGATTTGAAGAAAGAAATTTAAATGTTAGGGTTCTTTTTTTTTTTTTTTTTGGTTTGGTTGGGTTTTTTGTTTATTTGTTTGTTTGTTTTACTTCTGAGATAAGGAGTTAGGGAAATGTTTCCTTGGTGTTCAGTCATGAATACCTGACTTAGATCCATCACCACTGTTAAAAGTCTGGCATGGCAGGCTCACCCAGTGCTGAGGAGGCAGAGAGAGGAGGATCCCTGGAGCTTTCTGGCCAGCCTGGTTGAATCAGTGAGCTCTAGGTTCAAGAAGTAAGGTAACGAATGACTGCAGAGGCATCCAAGGTCATTTTCTGAAGTACACACACACACACACACACACACACACACACACACACACACGAAAACAAAAATTCTAGAATAAAATTATGGCTATAAATTTAAGTCAGTTATTTTCCAGTAGTTGTTATAATTCTATTATCATGTGTCAATTAAATCATTGACATCTACCTCAAGACTGACAAGAGAAGGGAGGGAGGAAGGAATATTGGGATGAAGAAAGGAAAGGAGAGTAGAAAGATTAACTCAAAAGATTTACTACTGTGGCAAAAGAGCACTAGTTTGGGGTTCCAGGTCTGCATTTGACTGCCCCGCCTCCAACACAGTCTAACTGCTCAGTCTCTGCTTGGTCTCTCTGAGGTTTTGTTTCCTCATTCTAAGATGGGAAATAATTCTGATGTCAAAGGGCTGTGCCAAAGATGGGATGCCAAGGGCTCCTATAACATGTCAGACACAGAGATTTCCGGCCACGTGTGCCAGAGCCATCTCCTCCTTCCTCTTAGGTCTCATCTTCTCTATTTACTATGCTCCATGGCCTTAGTGAATATCCCCAGAGCTGTGGATGAAAAATGCCATCTGAGTTTGACCTGACACAGAAGTTAAACAAACTCACTAACAAATCAAAGACTTCGCTTTCTCTTTACCACTGTATGGTAATACAGTTCAGAAACCCTCCGCCTGGAGGGTAGACAATGCCTCTCCTCTCCTGGGCTCTGCCCTTTACTCACCTAGGAAAATTTTCTTTGCATGAAAGAAAATAAAATTCCAGAAACTAAAAGGAAATCTGCAGGAGGGAGGGAGAGACGGAAGGGAGGGAAGTAGGGAGGGAGGGAGAGAGGAAAGGAGGGAGGGAGAGAGAAAGAGGGGAGGAGGAAGACAGACAAGGGTTGTGGACCTTCGTAAAGTGGGCTTTTACTATCAACTTTCTGGCCAGAAAAGGTCACTTCCCCCATTAGAATGTTCTTTGGTGACTAAGCAAATTCCTCTTTGCCCAGTTTACTCCTACTACTTGCCCTACTGGGAGATAAATTGTCCAAATCTCAAATGGTACTTAAATCAGCACAGTAAGAGTTTCAAATCTTCCACATCTTTATTTAAACACACACACACACACACACACACACACACACACACACACACACACCAAAAACAAAAAACCAAAAGCAGAGTCTTTGGTTTGAGTTCATACTCCCCCCAACTTTGCAGCTTTCTAGGTCTTATTGATGAAATGACTTTCACTGACTCATACCTAACCCTCACATGGCTCACACACTGGGGATCCAGCACCTGGCCCAAAGTGTCTACATCTTGTGATAGGGTCAACTTCTTCATCATTTGTTGACTCTACCATGTTGCTCAGTCTCACTTGCATTGATCTGGCTATAGGTACCCTTTTACTCCTCATGCAACTCTACTGATAACATCCCCTCAAATAATGGGCAAGAGGTCACTAGTCCCCCATATACAACCACTCCTCTCCACCAGTTTGATGCAATCCTGTTCTAACTGCACTTGACCTTGGGCTCTCAGGAGTAGCTATAGTATGTAGGCCTGAGAAGACATGGTGAAAGGACTACATATATCCAGCCATGAGGAGTCATTGCTCATGCTGGGTACAGATATTCTAGTAGCTACTTAGGGTCACTCATATTTCTGCCCATAACCCCTCACCCATGCTCTCTGTGAGTAACCTGAATAAACGTATTTGTTCTTTGGTGTGAACTTGTGGAATCAATCTTTGGTTTGTTGTTAGGACCATAGAAGGGGGTATTGCTTGTTAACATCTCCCCCAGGGGAAAAAGATTCTCACAAAAGCCATTAAAGATTCAATTGTCCAGAATGTTCTCTGATGTGCATGCAGTTGTCTTTACAAAAGTTGTGCGAGTGTGACAGACAAGGACTATAAAATATCAAGGCTTAACATTAATAAGGATCAACCACTAGCATCTAACAGCTGCCTGCACTCTATGGTCACAGCACGGAACAGCTCAGTCCCAAGCCCACTATTCTCGTTTCTCGTTTCTTCTTTCTAGTCTCCAGAAATTACAGAATTTCTCCAGTTTTGTTTCACACTATAACTCAACATTATAATGATTCTGAAACATTTTCCATCTGGATAAATCCAGAGAGGATTAGAGGCAGGGCAGAGTCCACTATACACCTCCCACCCCCCCCACCCCTATCCCCACCCCATCCCCATACTGGCAAAGTATTTTTGTAAATAAAGAGTTGAAATGAATCCACACCTTTCTCTTGAATGATAAAAGGAACAATCTGCTCTTGTTCTCTTTCCCCTGAATTAATTAGGCATTTTGTGTTACTTAATGCAAATTAGCAATGTCAAGTGCATACATGTGCAAATTATGAACTGCATCACCAGCATCGTTTTGATTCTTAAAATTTTGGTACAGAATTCACATCACTCAAACTTCAGAGCAGGATTCTGCTCCTGCTATTAATCTTGCCCTTGGGTATATTACAAAAATGTGGTGGAATAGATTAGAGGAAGAACAAAAGAGAGGAGAAGATTTGAAGTCGAATACCCTGGATAGAAGCTTGCTCTTCCCTTGGGTTTCCCAGAGAACTCAAGAACAAGAAGAAAACAGAAGTGTCATTCTAATATGAAAATGTAATTTTTCTTATCCATTTTGAGGCACTTCAGTTTGAAGACACGACCAAATAGTTTAAGCAAAGTAAAGCAGGTCATCAGAAGGCATTGTCACAGATCTCCTGAGAGTGTACTACCGGCTAAGGCTGTGGGAAGGACAGCTGGAACACAGGCAGAAACTTCAGTGATGGCCACCACAGTGCCCATTGTCATGCCTGAGGGGGAAGATCCCACCCTGCTTTACTCAAGTCTGGCTCCGGGGTCAAAAATTGAAGAGCGGGTAGTATGAGGGATGGGCAACTTCACGAAGTTCCCTCTGTGAAAGCTCCCACCATGATGCTTGATGTACTGCCTGGCCATAAGAAAAGGTCTGTATCTGCTATCACCTCACTAAAAATATGTGGCTTCACTAGGTCAGCTGGGCAGCTGTAGCAAACATGGCAGACTGTGTGGCTCTAACAACACAGATTTCTTTTCTCCTAGGCCTAGAGCTTGTAAGAACCATGGATACCTTGCCTCTGCCTAAGGCCTCTCTCCTGAGCTGGCACTGCAGATGGTTATGTTCTCTGTGTTCCCACATAGTTTTTCCTCTATGTGTACCATCCCTGGTATCTCCTTGTGTGCCTACACTTCTTCTTCTAAAACATCATTAAGACTGAGTTCAAGCCCATTCCCAGGACCTCATGTGAACTTCCACTCAATCACTCTCTAAAGGTCATGCTGCCAAATACAGTCACATTCTGGTATTCTGGGGTCAGGGATTTAAGACAGGAATGGAAAGGGTGTACAGTCCTGACCATAACATCACTGAGGGGATGCACAAACAGGCCTGAGTTTTTCTCCACGTGACATCATTTTCATTCATTCCATTTCCATTATATGTAACATAAACAACAGGGATCTCACGTGAGCCATGCTAGCCCTCTCTCCTTTAAACTTGATGACTCTTCTAAATATGTATTAGTCTCTAATTTCATGGAGGGTGATTTGATTAAAACTAGCTATAATTTCCCTTTGTATCAAAGAACACCAGCTTTGTTAAGCTAACTTCTATTCTGACCAAAATTCAGTGTTTTTCAAGGTCCAAGGCAGATACTCATGGCTCTCCACAGAAGTGGTTTAAGTATACCTAGGCCTTTGTTCAGCTAAGCAACATTTACCAATTTTTATTCAATACCTACTATTTCCAAGACATTACTGAGCTCTCTAGTACCAAGTAATGAGAATCTCTCTATTGACTCAGTCTAATGGGGGGAAAATCCACATGTACAAAGAATAGTTACATTATAACTAAATAGGATTAAAGATAATTCTATAAAGCACCTTAAGGTGAATTTAAAATCCTGAAGTTAATAAAATCGGTCAATTTTGCAGAAAATTGCCAAGTTCCAAATTGACAACAGATGGTCATATTAATGATGTCTCTCTCCAACCCTGCACATCACCAGAACAGGGCTTGTCATTTATTTTTACTGTTCAAGCTTGAATACCAGGACTCTGCTGTTCAGAACCACACTGGCAAATTTTCTCCTATCCAATACTCTGAAGCTATCAAGAGTCCTAAGGAGGAAAAAAAAATCACAGAGCATATATTGAACTCTAGAAAACTTACCACTAAGCTCATACCAAGACAGAGCTGGCACATGAATGTTAAGTTCTCGGCAGCCAAAGACTACAAACACTGGGATCCCATGGCCAAGAAGGACTTGATGGTCCATGCCTAAGGCACACACCAAAAGACGAAGTTCTCTGAAATTCTTCTCACATGGACACCCTGCTTCTTCTAGCATTCCTCTTTCCAGGATGCTCACAACGATGCTGTGCCCTGAGGCCATCCGTAACAGCCCACCATCTTGGCACCCTACCTGTATTTTTCAGAGTACATTTTCTTTTCCCACAGTAGTCCTTGATAGAAAAATATGTTGAGAACATTGACACATGCCCTAGCATGACTCACTTATTACCCAAAAGTCTCAGTCTCTTCACTTATTGTCTTAGGGTTTTATTGCTGTGAAGAGACACCATGACCATGACAACTCTTACAAAGGAACACATTTAATTGAGGGTGGCTTAGAGTTTCAGAGACTTAGTTCATTGTCATCATGGTAGGGAGTATGGCTGCATGCAGAGAGACGTACATGGTGCTGGAGAAGGAATTTAAAGTTCTACATCTTGATCCACAGGCAGCAAAGGGATACTGTGTGCCACGCTTAGCATGAGCATATATGACCTCAGAGCACACCTCCATAGTATCACACTGTCTACAATGAGGCTATACCTACTCCAACAAGGCCACATCTCCAAATAGTGTCATTCCCTATGGCCAAGCATTCAAATACATGAGTCTGTGGGGGGGCCATTCCTATGCAAACCACCACATGTGTCAAATGGATCCCTTCCTCATACACCATGGGAATGGACAATGACAGAATTTGCTCTATGAGCAGATAAAGACAAGACTCACAGGCAGTTAAGTAACTCACCTAAGGCTACCCAGGGAGAGGGGCAGAGCTACATCTGACCACAGGCTGGTGAGCCTGAGACCTTACTGCTGCAATAGCACTAGACTAGACATGCACAATCTCCTGGACGGCACCATGCATTTCTGCTTCCCTGAGTAGCTTGACGTGACTGGAGAACAAATACATCCACTAGCTCACCAGCTGTTATGAGCTCCTCTGTGTAGGAGGAGTGCATGTTTACAGAGATAATCTTAAAACACAAGCTTGGGCAGCCAAGAAACTCCAGTAGTGGAATATCAGGTATCAAGAAATGACAAATATAATCTGAGATAGATGGCTAATGAAGAGAGAGCCTTGATGTATAATTCTTGACATAGCCCACAATTATTCAAATGGAATTTTCCCCTCTGTGTCATAAAAAAAAGACTCTTACAGAGTCTAAATTCTAAATTCTTTCTCTCAAAAAAATTCCATTTTAAAGTCCTAGCCCCCTGGACCTCTCTGTGATGACACATGGCAGCCAGAGTCTTCTCAGTGGAATGTACGTTAGCATGAGTTTAATCCAGGATGACTGAACTTTTGAAAGAAGACATAATTTAGACATGGGATGATGTGGGTAGAAGATGACATGAAGCCAGAGAAAGGTGGTGAGAGTGAATGTGGGAGATCTGGGATGGACCCTGGGAAGGAAACAACCCTACCAGGTCTTGATCTTAGACTTCCAGCTCCCAGCAACGGAAACAAAGAAGTCTGTGATGTCCACACCTCACAGTTGGCACTATCTCATTATATCAGCTAGAACAATGTAATAGAGTAGGCAAGGGAAACATGGTATCCTGGCGCCAGCAATCCCTGGAGGGGCTCTGGGATGTGGTCTTACACCTTTATAACTCTTACATCATTGTATTCGCTTACCACCACAAGCCAAGGATTACAGTATTATTTATCCCCCATCAACGAGTGACTGCCAAGTACTTGCATTTTCCTAAGACATCTCTTCAGCATATCATCTGCCTGTTCAGAAATCTCCAGCAGCTCCTCCATTGACTTGAGGAAAAAGTTCAAATTCCTCCCAAGTGGTCCTAAAAATATCTTGTGAATTATAAGCCAGAGAACAAATATATTACCCAAGCAGCACACAGTCAAAGTGTGGTAAAGGACACTGGGAAGTCTCTCAGAATGAAGAGGGACAGCATCCCCTACAGAGACACCACCTAGACTGCCATTGATGACAAAAGGACAAGGAGTGACATTATTGGGCTGGAGTAAGCAGTCAAGAGGGCTTTCTGATCAGGACGGAGCTGTCAGCCATACCCATCAAACCTGGGAGAAGGCAGAAGGGCAGTTGCTATAAATCACTCAATAGAATCCTGTCTGGCATGCACAAGGGTCTGGGTTCAACTTCCAGAGCCACATAGCACTGGGGTGGAGGTCTGATAAGATGGTTCAATGAGTGAAAGTAGGGTCTAATGACTTTAGATCTATTGCTGAGGTTCTCATGATGGAGGGAGAGAATTGACCCCTGCAATTGTCATTTGACCACCATGGACTTGCTGTGACATGCGTGAACCCTCACAGATGTGGCCCCCACACACACATACACACTTACACAGCCAGGCAAAGTAACTTAAGAAGGAAAGGAATTATTTTGACTCATAGTTCACAGGAGTGCTGGCTGCAGAACTTGAAGTAGTTGATTCTATTGTCTCTTCAGTCAGGAGGCGGAGTGGCTGATGTTAATGTCCAGCTAGCTTTCTCCTTTTACATGTCCTGGGATGTAAGCCCATCTACATTCAGGGTGGGTCCTCCCACATCAGTTAGCATAGTCTAAATGATCCTTCAGACATGCCTGCACTCTTGCCTCCTAGATGGTTCTAGTCTTGATCAAGTTGGCAATCACTAACCATCATGTGCTCCCCATCCCAGGTTAACATTATCCTTCACCTTTCATCTAGGAAGTGTTGAATTATGTAATACCTCCTAAGAATTCTCTGGATTTTTTAGGGGGGGAAATACTGTTTTGACACTGGATAGCTCAGGTTATTTGGTAATGTGTGAGCCAAAATAATTCCTTTCCTCAAGATGCTTTGCCAGGCTGTTTTAATCAAAGCAACAGGAAAAATAACCAAGAGGAGGTTACATCATTTTTATAGGATGATAAAGCTAAGAAAGAGTATCTTATTAGAATCTATGTGTGTGTGTGCAAGTGTGTGTGTGTGGGGGGGACATCTGTGAGTGTTCATGCATGTCACAGCAAGTCCATGGTGGTCAAATGACAACTTGCAGGGGTTAATTCTCTCCCTCCCTCATGAGAGCCTCAGCAATAGATCTAAAGTCATTAGACCCAACTTTCGCTCATTGAACCATCTTATCAGACCTCCACCCCAGTGCTATGTGGCTCGGGGAGTCGAACCCAGACCCTTGTGCACACTGGACAGGATTCTACTGAGTGACCTATATCAACAGCCCTTCTGCCTTCTCCCAGGTTTGATGGGTATGGCTGCTGACAGCTCCGTCCTAATCAGAAGGAACATTTTTACCTTTCCAGTTGGTTTTAATGGCTACCATGATTTAACCTCCCATGTAGAGCTCTCCTTCTAAAACTACCCACACCTAACTATGCAATCACCAGAACTTCCCTCTTCCCACATCTGGTAGATTCTATATAACTCTAGTTATATAGAATAAAACTATATAACTTGGTGACACTAACTCTAGTCTGATTCCTCACAGCCTTCAGTATGCAGAAGCTGAGGAGGATTCAGGCCCTGGAATCAACCTGCAGTCCCTGCGTAGCATGCAGACATGACACAGCTTTTTCCTTTTACACTACCTGTGGACACAGCCCATAGTTTTGGCTTCTTGTCCCAGCTCCTTACTTGACCTTCTCCTGCTGGAACTACAGATCTCATCTGCTTTACTGGAGAGCTGACAATCTGCCTGCTCTTTGTCATCACTCTAAACCCTAACTGCCACAGTCTTGTCACCGTGTACTCATCAATCAACAGCCACACTCCCCCTGCAGCATGGGGTCCCACCATATCAGACCTCAAGGGGACTAAGAGGAACACACACAAGGCACACTTCTACTTTTAACCCTCTGTGGTCAGCATCATTTGATGTCCACAACCTTCCTTACTTGACCAGACCTTCTTGGCAGTGATCCACAGGTATATACTGTAAACACTCAGCAAGGCCATAAAATCTCAGATGTTCAGACTGCACCCAGATGAATCACATCAGAACCTCCAGGAGTGGGAGCCAAGTGTGCATATTTCTTAAAGGTCCTGAGATGATTCTGAACTGCAGGTGAGTGTATACACAATTGCTCTCAGCTCTCCCTCCTGTTCTCATAGCCCAGGCTACACAGAGATCAGCAGCAACTACCCCAGGAAATAATCCTGAAGTCAGAAAATAGAGATAAAGTGGTCCCCAGCTGCTCCAGGAAATGTGATGACTCAAACAACTGATATTAGAGGGGAAATTGCCAACTGTTGGGTAGAAAGTGGGTCAGAGCTCGGTGTTACATTCAAGCAATGGCTTGTAGTGAATTCTAATTGGGAATTAGGAAAGCCGTCATAAACTTTGAGAATCTGAACCACTAATTATAATGGTTGGGGATGAGAGTGCACCCCCACCCCCACCCCATCACAGCCCAGCTCACTACCCTGAGCTTTGTGACACCCTGGGGATGGGTCATTTCTCCCAAAAAGCCGTAACTGCCTTGAATAGCCACATATATTAGTAATCTGCAGTGTAGGTGGTTAGTTCTGGAAGGCATATCCTGGGTAGGAGGTTGAATGAGCTGACCTTTAAGGGTCTCTTTAATTCTGATAAGTCTTTGATTCCAGGTGACAAGCTGGCAGGATTCTAGAGAGTGGTGGGAAGAAAATGATACACTACTGGCTGCAGTCACTGCATTGTTCTGCAGCGCTCAGGCAAGCTGGGCAACAGGAGGCCCTGCTGCTTAGATGGGCACAGCTTGGACTTGGCGTTACTGAAGGAACTTGCCAGCCTGAGATCATCATCCTCGTTTCAGAAGGTAGGTGTGACAGCCAGGATGATTGTGGGTGACAGGCCCCTGCTCTCTGGTGGGGAAGGATTTGATTTTCTTCCTGTTTTACTGGCTTCACAGAAAACTAGCCATGAAGCTTGCAGGGTGAGCCCAGTAACCATAGAAATGCCCGCTTCCCTCTGGATCTCCTCCCAGGGGCAACTGACTTGCAGATTTCAGTACAGCCTACCACGAAATCAAGTGTAGTCTCTTTCTAGCTTCAGGACACCCCTGGGGGGACATGGCCATGTTTGTCTAACTCATCAAGATCCCCTTGTGAAAACCAGCCTCACAAGGGAAAGGCCAGTGAGAAAGAGATTGAGAGGGGCTTCCCAGTTGCTGGGAAAATATCAGTGAGGGAAGGGATCACCCAAAGATACAGGTACATGTAGGGGAATCCCACCTCCAGACACAATGAAGCCCTGATATCATTCACGTATTTGCATAGGAAAGATTTGGACACCTGAGTTAACCGGGTCTGACATCATAAAAGCCACGAACTGCTTTCGTGACAATGGAGCCTGATGCCAGGGTCAAAGTCAGTCTTCATTGTCAACCCAGCCTGCTTAGCACCATGTATAGAGATCAAACTCTGAAACAAGCTGCTCCCTTACCCTGATCAAATAGTCTCCCAATATCTCACAGAAGTCAAGAGATGTAAACAGGGAAATAGTTCACACGGCTCCACAAAAATGAGTTGGCATACATCCAAATCTAGTTCTCCAGGGATGGATAGATAGTCCTAGCTCTGTGGTTAAAGTATTTACTGCAACGAGCCGAGCCTGAGAACTGGAGTTTGGATCTCTAGAACCCTCACAAACATCAGGTGGGTGTAGCATCCTATCTGTAAAACTAGCCTTAGGGTATGAAGATGGGATTCCCTAGAGCAAGCTAGCTAGCAAGACTATAAGTATCAATAGACTTTTTATTTGAGAGTACAGAATTAATTAGCCTTGGTCATGGTATCTTATAACAGCAATGAAAAGGTAACTAAGGCACACATACACACTGAAGAAACTCAGTTCCAGGCAAGGTAAACTGCCTTCCTCTCTCCCCATCACTCACACTCTGGTTTGTGAGGCTTTCCTACCATGTGGGTTTCAGTGAGGTGCAGGGTGTCTCGACAGACATCACTAGCATTTGGGATGAGGGAATTTCTCGTAGCCTGGGACTCTCAACAGGCCCTTTGAAAACTCTAGCTCTTACCCCTCAGACCTATGGAGCACCTTCATTAGAGAAACCCAAACATTTTTCTCATCCCTTTCTGTAGAGCCTAAGGGTGGGGACACTGTGTTCCTTGGAAAGAACAAAAGCTACCCCTGTCCCATGTCTTATTTACAGACTCTTTCTGCTATAGCAATCCTCAGAGTTGTCTGTCCACAACAAACACTGCATGTCAGCCCTGTTCTCCAGGAAACCAGAGCCCCCAGAGCAGACTGATCCCAATGGTCTCATTGGGTAGTTGCTATGGATCCTAGCTCTCCTTCAGAATACGGAGGCTGTTGTCATTGCTCCATGGATTCAGAACCTACACTACATCAAAAGCAAGTCGATAGTACTCCTGGGTTGCTCATCAGAGAGTACCACTTTGTGCCACTTTTGAAAGGTCACAAAAAGTCAGAGCTGGAGTCAGTGACCCCAGCTCCTGGTTAAATAGGAAAAGAGCTGCCCAAGTAATCCCCTGGATTTGACAAACAGGCTGGTTCTGGTCTTCTTAAATGGTTGTATAATTTTCACATTTAATCATCTCTGTCACTTTACCTGTGTGGTCTTTGATGCTTGCAAGTCCCCATCAGGTAAGTATATAACGGTGCCCGTATGGAGGAAGCTAAGCCATCAGCCCACATCTACAGAAAAGTAAAAACAGTGGCCTGTCATCCTGGGTTCAAAACACATGTCCTTTACTATAGCTTGAGATTGCCACATTTGAAGCCTAGAACCAGTTGAGTAGTTTTGTTTTAAAAACAGAATCATGCAGGTCCTCCAACAGAGGTTGTGGGCAGGAGCTTGATGTTCCTCCTGGGATTATCTAAGGATCGGCATGTCAAAACCAATGCTTTGTGAATCATCGAATCTCCACTTACTGTTTCTCTATGAAGTATGGAGAAAAAAATAAAAATAAAAACTTGTTTTACAATGTGGGCTCCATGTGTAGCCTAGGCAGTGCACACTGGGACAGAGTCTCTGCATGCCCTGACACATGGAGCCGAATATGCTTCCTGCCACCCCTGGGAGTGACTCCCTCATGCAAAAAGACCACCTGTGGAGGATCTAACATGGCTGGCGTTGACCTCTGATTCCATGCCTGCAACAGCTTTTTTATCCCTTAATGTGTCATTGTGAAGAGCATCTCTTGACGGCAATTAAAATTACACGGCGTCCTGATTTCAATCCTCCCACAATCGTGCTAAATATTTTCCACTTAAAAAAAAATTAAGTTTTTAAGTAATTAATTAAAACTTAATTTTTTTCATCAAAACACCAGTCCTGCTGATAATGTCAGGAAAGGCTGAGAAAGTAATTGCGTGCACAATCTGGTTTTGACATGCTCCTTTCTCCACTGGGATACTTCTGTCTCCTTTACTTCATTAAAGCTCCCCTGTCACCTTAAGAAGGTTTGCTTTCTCTCTAGTTACTGTAGTAGAGAGAAGGAAGCAGGTTCCATCCATCATTGAACAGACCCTGCTAGGCACTCTAGTTACACCCGAGCATCTTCCTCCAGCCAGCCCTCTATTTGACCACAGACCATGGAGACAAACAGATCAACTTCTAGTTTCAGGAGGATACTTGGAAGATGACTACCACATACACTTCTTAAACCTTCTGCCCCAGCCTAGTGTGAAGAAAAGAAACACTTTCTACTCCAATGACCTGAAGATGCAATCAGTATATATGAGTCTTTATAGGCCATTATTTCTTTCCATTTGGTAACTAGCAAACTCCAAATCTTTTCATGAGTCTGTAACTTCTGGTCAGTTTGTTAGGACCAGTTACTGAATTGCTACACACTGAGGCTGGGAAGGGAGGAACAGAGCTCAGTGAGTGGCATGCTAGCCACACAAATATGAGGCCCTGAGTTCAGATTGGGTTTAGGGTGGTCCCACCCTAAATCCAGGAAGCATTCACTTTAAAATCCTTACCTAGTCATATTTACACAAATTCTTTTCTGTAAGGTGAAATTCTGAAGGCCTAGGCACACATGGATCTGGGATGGATACTATCAGACAGCATTCCTACCACTGTTCTTAAAGGTAGCCTGATAGTGAGACGGGAGACATAGGTGAAACTCCACAACCCACCCAGTTGGTTTGCCCGTGTACACAATCTACCGCTGGAGGTGCCATAAGGAAAAATGTGTAGGTGGGAACGAGCATTGCCATGAGCTATTTTATCCTTCGGTAGAACTGCCCTTTAACTGTACCAGCTTCTGAACTCTGCTCTCACCTTTTCTTAGTCATTTTATAAATCCCAATCTTCCTTGATATTCTTCCTTGATAACTTGTTTCAAGTTTCAAAATAAAATACTTGAAAAAAGCCGAGCTCCACTCTATCTTAGTCCTGAGCCTTCTTTTTACGCATATTCATTACTATGCATGACTTTTCACACAAGTGAACAACTCCCTCCTGTCTCCTGAGCACAAGCCCCTTCCTGCTTCACCTCATCCCTTCCAGCTGGGAAGGGCAGTGCGTGTCTTCTCCCTTACTCTTATCTGTGGATGGTGTTAAGGCACTTTCTCCAGTGCTTCGGCACTCCTATGAAAAGGTAAGACTCCACTACGCTCAGTCCCAAATGTGATGTCGTCATCACACACTCTCCTGAGGCTCAGTAAGCCATGCAGTAGAGCAGGAAGACGGATTGCAACAGGTGACTTCAAGACAAAACAGAGCAGGTGCACCTATGAACTCACAGGCAACTTATAGTACACATAAGACCTGCACAAGCTCAAGCCAAACAAACTCCCAGCATAGATAAGGGAATACGGGCATGAAGTCCCAGCCTTAGCTGGGGGTGGGTGGTACTCACATGTGTTTGCTGCTAGGAAAACAAAAGTCGATCTTCTTAAATGGTTGATATCTGACATACTGAACACACTCC
Source organism: Montemys delectorum (assembly GCA_019843815.1). NCBI lineage: Eukaryota > Metazoa > Chordata > Mammalia > Rodentia > Muridae > Montemys > Montemys delectorum. Next base: position 26,269 of record JADRCD010216961.1, read on the forward strand.
AGGGCAGGTGCCAGACCCAGAAGGAGCCTGCTGGCACAGACTGGTCTCTTAGAGAAAGAGACAGACAGACAGATAGACAGACCAATGGAGAGACAGACAGGGAGGGAGGGAGAGAGGGAGGGAGAACAAACACATGAAGTTGGGTGGGTAAGGAGGTAAGGAAGGATCTAGAAGGGGTTAGGGGTGGTGTGGGTAAGAATATGATCAAACTACATTGTATGACATTCCCAAAGGATTCATAAACTCATTATTACTTTTAATCTTAGATTCCAGTTACTCCCCTGAACACAGCCAGCCAAGTGACTCACCTCAGATGAGTAGGATGCAATGGAAATGAGGCTGAGTAACTTCAGAATCTACATCATTGAAGATGATGTAATCTCTGCTCAACTCTCATACTACTACTTTTGTTGAATCACAGTTACCAAGCTCTGAAGGAACCAGACATCCATATGCAAAGGACATTGGCCCTAGCTCAGTATCCTCCAACATCCATCCTGGGCACTACAGTGAGCAAGCTTTGGTGATCTCACCTTAGTTTTCAAGATACATACGCTAATGCCAAGAGAAGCAGAGAGAGCCGTCCACATCAAGGCCTGCCAAAATCACAATCTCCTGAGCGAAATACTTAAAACCATAGCTTGGGAGTTTCTTGTACATAATGAGAAATCTGGAATGTTCAGCATCCAGCCATACTACCTTCCTAAGATCCATTTATTTGTTGGACCATGTAACAAGTGGCAACTTTATAATATCACTCTGATGTATTTCAAATTCAATATGTTCTAAATAAAACTCAGTCTTTTTTTTTTGATCCTTATTTTATATCAGCTTTCTCTGGATGAATGCTATTGCCATGAGAAGTCAAGAGGCAGGGTTAGCACTCTTCCTCCATAAATTCAACTGATTCCAATTCTACTGATACTGCCTCCTTTATGGCCCTGGGTTCCATTTACTTATCCTTTCCTCGTTGTATCCACCAACTCTCTGCCACCTGGCATCTGAGCTACAGTGTGTCCTAATGGACTCTGGGTCATCAATAATTTCTTACCTCTCTATGGCCTTGAACTGGTGACAGTATCTCCAGCAGATACCCTCTATCTCCCACTGCAGTTGCCTCTCATTCCATGTTCTTCCATGTCTTCCAGGCTCCAGCATGATGACCTTGAACAATCTTTTTGTTGGCCCATCTAGTCCCTTAACATAGAGGATTGGCAAGAGCTGTTTCTCTATCCACAAGACAATTCTGCACCCATTTCTCAACAAACCACAATTGCTCCTTAAACACGGCCTCTTCAGGGAAGTCCTTTGCTCCAAGACAGACAAGATTCCTCTATTATATACCTCATGAAATGAAGATTAAAGAAATTTCTCCTAGTGAAAAGGAGGGGGAAGCTAGCTCTTTCTTGTACTCATTTCTTGTACTTCATTTGCTGGTTAAGTAACATTTGTTTCTGCTATGGAATTGTACATACATAGGAGACCGCCCCCAACCTTTTGGTGTTGAGGAAATTCAGAGTTGGGCATATGGATGCTCATAAGTTGTAAAATGATCCATTTTGCCAACATGATGAACAGGGAATAATGTCAAGATAAAAGCAATTGATGTTTCAACACACTGGGTTTTTGAGCTAAGGCAAAGTCATTGACCCCTTTAAGACCTTTATCCTATCACAACCTATCACCAAAGTCCAGTCTAATAACATTTTACTTTAGATTTCTAAGTTTTTTAGAGTTCAGATTTTTTTGAGAATCATTTTTTCCTTAATAATGCAAATAACAAATACAACACAGGAACAGTATATGGTGGCTAGCAAAATGTTTGTTTTAATATTGATATAATTTATTCCCATCATAAGAGTTGTTATTGGACTAATGATGGATTTATAAGCAGCATCTCAGGCATAGGGCTTTTACAGGATTTGAAGTGAAGAATCCCAAGGATCTATGAAAATAGAGACTCATCTTTGAAAGGTTTCAAGGTTTCTGAGACATTGGAAAGACTGGGAAAATTGTTTCTGAATAGTTTCAACTAATGATGGCCCATGACCAGACATGCAGGATCATTTTGTGTTTATAAAGTCATCATAATTCCCAGTAGCTATAATCTAGAAAAATTTTATACTCAAAACTCAGAGAAAAAATATATAACCACAATAAATTGGTCTGAATTGCACAATTTCATAAGACTACTTACGATTAATAGGAAGATATTTGTCTTCCTATTTAATCTTATTTTTGAATAATCTCCATTTAACAAAGTTTGGAATCATAAATGGCAAAACAAAGGGAAAGTAAACTAATATAAAGTTAGTTGCTGTTGAATCAAAAGTTTGCAAAGTTGTAGCTAATATTTTAGTTTCTAATCTCTCTTAACAAACATATCCCTTGAAGAACTTTCTCTAGTTTTGAGCTTTAGAGTCCAACTTTCTCTCTTTTAGAAGAGAGAAGTCTTACATAATCTCTTTTCACAAACCTGACCATATCCCTTGGAGAACTTTCTCTATTTTTGAGCTTGGAGTCCAACTTTCTTTCTTCTAAGTCTTATATTGTGTGTTCCCCATTCATTTATAATGTATTGAACCCTATTTGGAGTAAATGCTGTGCTGGAATGAAATCTCAGGTGCCATGGATGGCCCATGGCCTCAGTTGATACTTTCCATGCATTCTCTATCAGTCTAAGAACAGGGAAGAGGGCAGAAAGCAAGAGAAAGCAGCATGTCTTGATGGGTCTAGTAGAGTAGACCTTTATGAATCTTTTGGCCATTTTTGCTAAATTACCAGTAAAGTGAGTGACATGAGATATATAATAGAGGAATCTTGTCTGTCTGGGAGCAAAAGACTTCCCTGAAGAGGGTATGATTAAGGGGAGATGGTTGGTTTGTTGAGAAATGGATGTAGAATTGCAGGATGCAAGAGAAACAGCTCTTGTCAATCCTCTGTGTTAAGGGAGTATATGAGGCAAGAAAAGGATGAACTTCATCTCAGTAGAAGCTTTACCATAAGTCCAAGGCATGATGAAGGATAAAGAATATTAGTCATGTTGGGCTGTGGTAGCACAGGCCTTTAATCCCAGCACTTGGGAGGCAAAGGCAGGTAGATCTCTCTGAGTTCAAGGCTAGCCTGGTCTACAGAGAAAGTTCTAGGACAGTCAGGGCTACAGAGAGAAACCCTGTCTCAAAAACAAACAAACAAACAAACAAAAAGAAAATATTAGTCTCCACCCAAGACTGCCAGCTTCCTATTTAGAGATAGACTGACAGACTTCGGATCTCTTGGTTTATAGGTCTCTCTTGCATCATAACGGGATGCTTAAGCCTGTCATTTCTCACCTGCCAGTCCTTCCAAAGTCCTCTCTCCAAAGAGTTATACCCCAAACCCCTAACAGACTATCAGCTGTCTGCAGATGGCTCCTCTGAGAAAGAGAGTCCTCGCTCAAATGGCGGAGACACCGGCTGTTGCTTCCTCTGATATGCACCTGAGAAAGTCACAAAGCAGACAGAAGTGACCTCCCAGAGCCAGGGGACTTCCTGTGAATGATTTTCATGCAGGTCCAGCAGAAGATGATGCAGAGGAGGGGACCACATCATATATTTATCTTAATCACTGAAGAGTTTTCATTTATAATTCATAGGTACTTAGACTGCTTGGGAATCCTGATTAAAAAGGATGGTTTTTTTTTTTTTTATTTTTATCCCTCATTTTCTTTTACCTCTTCATGACCACAAGAAAGAGATGACTCTTAAATGTGGTATAAGAATGAACTGTTCCCAAAATAGAAGTTGATGCCCATTAATTACAGTGCTATCTAAGCAGTACTTATAAAATCATCATCATCCTGCGTAGGGACGAACATATAATTCTGTCCTAACCTAGTACATTTAACAGCTGCTTTCAAAAAGCACCAGAAGAGTAATTGTCTTAACAGCTATGAGATGTGTCAATTCTTCCCTGTTAGGACTCTGGCTGACCAGCTACCCAAAGTTAAGGGGATAAACAATGGTGATCAAGAGAGCCCTACCAGAGCAGAAAAGGTATTTCATATTTAATTGCTACAGATATCAGTTAGGACTTCAGGGCCTCAACATGATCCTAGCTCCTTAGAGAAGTTTTTAAATGTGAAAACATCTTTAATTTTAAGGATTCTTACTGATTTTCTTTTTAATTAAAAAAACTAAATTATTTTAACTTAATATAAAATGTATAATCCTGAAACCCTGGTGCCTGGGATTATTTCTGGCATTGGCATGCAATTCAAGGTCGAATAAGGAACACAGAACTGTGTCTGGAGTCGCTGTTGCATCCTGTGGGATCTCCATCAGGAGCATTGCCAACAGGAAGTGAAGAGATATTTTAAAGGGTGCACTGAGAAAAAGCATCTCTGGGGACTATAAGAAGTCTCCAGGAGTTGAAGACCCTGGCTGGCTTTATGCTCTCTATGCTGTGTGTAGAGGGCAGGCACAAGGACAGCCCCGGGACGACAGCGTGCCAGAGATCAATTTCTCTCTTCAACCTCAAAGTCCTTCAGACATTGACCAAAGAACCAACTCCTAGGAGAGTAATGGAAGCTCGGAGTTGTGACCATGCTTTCTGTAAGGGCACTGCTGACTGCCCACCATAGAGAAAGGGTGAACTTGAGTTCCATGCCTCAACTTCCAGCTTCCGAGCTTGGAAGCCCCAGAAGCTCAGATATAGCATGTAGAGAAGAGACAAGACATGGAGAAACAGTCGGACCCCAGAACACATGAGTCGTAAGGGGATCAGAGAAAGAGAGACTGGATCACTAAAGGCTCTGCTGCCTTATGTAGCTGGGCATTGTCCGCTCCTATGTCAGTGTCAGTAGCTGGAGTAAAAGATGGCTCTGGCGAGAGCTTTAACCAACAAGGCAGCCTCAGAATAGGATCAAGAGTCTGGATGTCTACTTGAAACTTAAACAGAAAATGACTCTGCTTTACTCATTACCACCTGACTGGGAAAATATGGCACCACTGGTGGATAGTAAAGCAGTGTTTAAAACAACTGGCAACAGACAGACAAGGAGCATCACACATTTTATATAGACAGACTTCAGCAGTCAAACAATATTACCCACATTAAAATCAAGTCCACACAGGTGAAGGAATGAGAGAGACAGTCCCCTACAATAACTCTAAATGTTCTGTACCCCATACGCCCAAGGTCCAGAGCCAGTCTGCTCAAATTCAAAACCTGTCAGGCCAAGGTAGGAATCCAGTGCAAGAAGCCATTGGAATGTCCCTGCTGCCTCTTCCAAGGTGACCACATGGAATAAACCTTCTCAGGCTTCACACTCTCAACTTGGCTGTTTGAGTTGGCTTCTCCAAGGCCAGTGGCCAGACTTGGGTTCTTGAAGGCACAGAGTATCCCCCAAGTATGGTGACACTGAGGGATAGTCCCTTTTGTCCTATGGGACATCTGCCAGTGGTCCAGCTGAATGACATGCTAATGTGTGGCTGTTGGTGACTGACACATCATGTCACCTTCACATTCAGGGAACAGCTTAGCGGTGAGGAGGTGGCTGGCAAAGGACCTGCAGGACAATTCCATCAAGAGACACTAGGGCCTTCTCAGCTTGGACTTGAGAGAAGAATTTCTCATCTTTATTTTGGAATGGCTGGGTGACATTTACAAAAGTAAATAGTTTCCTTAACAAGTCTCACTGAATTGAAACAACTGAAAGTCAAGTGGGGGGGGGGGTGGGAAACCCAGATCACTTTTATGTAATTTTAAATTTATTATTTAAGTATATAAGTGTAGACACAGAATACCAAGTTTGGGGGAGAGGGGGAATCTGCCTGAGAAATGCAAAGCTTTCTTACAAAGAATACTAAAGAGTTATGTGTTCTAGATTCTAATAATTTATTCAATACGTGCATCCTCCCTGTGTTTCTTTTCTCCTTGCCGTGGATTTCTCTCATCCTATTGTTGAATAAATAAGCAGAAAATAGAAATAAACCAGTGCTTAGCTGAAGCTCTACCCTACAAACTACTGTAATTGTGTTTTAATGCTTGGTAGACTCGGAATTTCTTCTTTGCTGTCTGCTCATTATAATGAGTTTCAAAACTCAAATAAGCATGCCTTCCTTATGTGCATCCGGCAGCTCTTAGTCTTTTGGGTGCCTAGGCAGAAGGCACGACTGGGGACCAAGTAAAGGCACATAAATAATATGGATTGGCTTATACTGGGTCAGGGCTGCAAACATATATTGTCTGATATATGAGGTAGAAAAGGAGTTTCCTGGAAAGCTATTCAAGGTCAGAGAAAAGACAGAGTATTAGAAAACCCAGCAGACCTGGGAGTGGAGCGGCAGGAGGTCTTTCTCAGAGACAGTCCACCTGAGGTTCCAGCACTAGCCATCAACATGGTTGCCTTGATAACTTCCCCGGGGACGCTTTGGTCTCTGTAAGCCTTCTCTGAGATCCAAAGTCCAGAGAGTAGGAACATGTGATTGCCCGATAGTGTCAGATCTTAACCAAGGAGGATGTAAAGGTGATTCTACCAGAAGAAGGTGAGGAAGGCATTGCCCCCATCTTAGCATCCCCACATCTCAGCACCCCTCCACACACACACACATACCTTAGCACACTCATGTTTCTGAGCTGCTTGGGATCTATTCATCTTCTCCATCCCTACAGGCATCCTGGTTGATCTGACACTTTGTGGTCTAGCTTTCAATAGCTGGTGATGGAGACTGTATTCTCATTCATGTTATGCAGCAGGCCCAGACAATTTGATGATTACGGGTATTTATGGTTTTTTTATAATGTAAATGTTATGTGCAGTGCTTTCTATAAGTGCGACATTGTGATCTATAATGAGATAGTGTACATTTAGTCTTCTTAAGAGTTTCTTAAAAACCTTGGATACTCCATTGTGCTGAGTTTTACTTCTGATACTAATAAGATTATTAGGGGATATGGTTGAAATAGCTTACAGCTATAAACTTAGAGCTTGAGGTTGTCATTGTCTAGAGACTGAGGTCTTAACCTGAGATCATTATCTATAGGTAGGTAAACGGTGTTCAACTTGAACTATATGAAAGGACATCCACGTGACTTCCACTAAAGAGCTACGGTAAATGGTAAACGTGGGAACTGAACAGTTTCCCCTCTCACTTTCAGATGAAGACTTCTAGTATTGACCTCATAGGGCTGCATGTTGGAAGAGAAAGATCTCCATGTCACACAAGGAATGTGTACACCATATGAAAGCAGCCCGGCAGGTCCATTTCTTTTGCAAAATACTGCACAGTGACTGAAGCCAGGCTAATGAACACACACGGCCAAGATGGTCTCTGTCTTTTATTCCTAATGCTCTGGGGAAGTCGACTGATCCACATTTGCTGAGGTTCTTCCAGTGTATTCCCAACTAGCTGGTTTGGAAAGTGGTACCCAAAACACAACAAAGAGAGCCAGAGAGAAGAGGGGAGGAGAGAAGGAAACATATAGCCATGGAACCTGTTTGTAAGCAAAGACTGAATTTCTCCCACTGCAGAAAGGATTTACAAAAGAGGGTATATAAGGTCTCTAACACATGACTGAAGATGGGAAACTGGAATTGGAAAGCCAGCTGGACCCCACAGGGTCTTTAGTCTGGATCGTTTGAGAATCTGGAGCTCCCCAAGTTTGGGCAAGACTCTCACCAGTATCTATGAGCTACTACAATTCAAGTGCAATCCTTCATTGAAAAATGCATGCATGCATAAAGTTCTCAATAGAAGTAAACAAATAAAAGCAATTTAAAATTTGTAAAAAAAAAAAAAAAAAAAAAAAAAAAAAAAAAAAAAAAAAAAAAA
>JADRCD010216961.1:34182-47668 GCA_019843815.1 Montemys delectorum
AGTGTAGACTAAGAAACAGCACAGAGGCAGGATCAGAATAATAAAACAAAGGAGAACCAACAAGACATCCTCAGCTCATTTTACTTGGAAATGCCTGGGAGTATATCTCAGGGAAGAAGGTCCTCTAGTAAGCAGGTAGGGGAGTGGACATATTAACTTAAGTGAATATTTGTATACCAAAAGCTCCAGGGTTAGTGTCATTATGAGCTTGCTAAGTTTTCTGCTTCCTTATTGTCTGTTCTTTATGCTTAAGTTATTAAACAATACTAAATACCTTTTCTAAGCCATATATCCACTATGTGTTGAAGGTGTGAGGCTCTCAGACTATATACAGTCCCTCTCCTCTGAGCTATCCATGAGTACGTTGTCTCTGCTCTGAAGAAGCAGGAGTGTGAATTAGGTCTACTCAGAGCAGAGTTATCATCCATCAGCTTGGAGGAAGGTGCTTTGCTCCAGTACATCTTTGACAAGTGCCCATAAGGTCACTTGGAGGTGGGGGTGAGGGCAACTCTAGGAGGGCTGGACTGAGAAAGCTTACCTTTGGGGGAGATAGTAATTGTCAGGAACTTTGATGTAACAAATGTCCCTGCATTCAATCTCAGATAAATATGACTGTCTAAATTAAACCCCTAGGAACAATAAGAAATGGAGGTCATGTAAGAACATTCCAAGCATCTCTTTGACTTTCCCTCCCCTTCCTCCTCTTCCTTCTTCTATTTCAGCAGAAGGTATAAGGCTAAATACTTAAGAAAGCCTACTATTGAGGAAAATAGATTTGTTATTTTAATAACACTCCTGAAATGGCTCTGTTTAACCATCTGTTGTTAACTTTGCAATTCTGCATTTCTCCTCCTTTCTAAATATCAGTATCACCCACCAGTCCACCCACCCCCCAAAAAAGTTGTCATGATAAGGGAAAAAAAGGTTTACTTGAGGAAAAACAAACCAAGAAAAGTGTTAGGTTGCTCAGTGTACAATTTTGTTAACTATTTCCTATGGCTTTCTCATGCTAGAACAGCTTTTAAGGTGGAGACAATTTTATAATATTAAATATAAAAGACATAAATTTATAATATTAATACAAATGATATTCCAGGAAGTAGAGAATACAGAAGAGGGAGAAAGAATTCAGAGAAGCCAAGAGTTGGAGAAACCATTTAATTCCATGCTCATATCTCACAACTGAGAAAGTGTTCTGGACTGTGTGGGAACCCACAGAAGCAGCCAGAAAATTGAGCTTGAGCTGGAGCGAGAATCAAGAAAGCCATTCCACTAATAGGCCAGGCTGTACATTCAGCCACTCAAATACCTTAAAGTTTATCATAAAAAAAGGTCAGGGTTTCTGTGATAAGATGGTAAACACCATAAAGAAAGCCCCAAAACATTAACTTTGACCTTGACACTGGCAAACTCAATAGTAGGAATTCACCAGGTGATGGAGAGAATGGTCAGTTGCCATGGAAGCATGAAGACCTGGGGTTTATGCAGCATTCACAGATGCTGTGGTCCCAGAGCTGGAGATGGCAACAAGAGCATACCCAAGGCTGGCTGGCTACTCAGTCCAGCTAATCAGTGAGCTCCAGGCTCAGTGAGAGACACTGTCTCAAATACTAAGGTAGAGTGCAATTAAGGAAGACTTACAACACTGACCTCTGCCCTCTACACACATGCGCACACACATGGACACATGAACACAGATACATAGACCAAAAAAATTATAATTTAATAGTGACTTTACCACTATACATGTATAAGAATTATAGATTTAAAACTTAAGCCATTTAAAAATGTACATGAAATATAGTGTGATAGTTCATTTACATTCATCAATTTGATTGGATTAAGGGCTATGCAAGAAGAGCTATTAAAAGATGACTTTCATGTGACTTTGGGGCTCCTTGCAGAACAGACTGGCATTTGAATCAGTAGGCTGAGCAGAGAAGATTCACCTCCATTAACACGGACCAGTACCACCCAATCTGATAAATACAAAGGTGGGGAGATAAATTTATTCTTTCTCTTCTAATGCTGAAATGCCTGTTGTCTTTTAGCCTTGAATGACTGAGCCAGTTCTTGGGAGGTATGCTATTACATGCCCTGTTTTTCAGACCTTCCAAATGAGTTACAACCAGCAGCTTTATTGGTGTTCCAGCCTGAAGACCATGGCACTTCTCATAATCTATGATAAGGTGACCCAATTCCCGTAATATATCTTCTCTTATGAATCTATCTATCTGTCCATCCTATCGATTCCACTCTTCTGGAGAACCCTGACTAATGCACTTATTAAATGGCACATTCCTGCCTTGATTTCTATGCATAGGGATATAATTAATAACTTTATATAGAAAGAACAAAAGGCAATAGAAATGCCTCTGTATGATTTACCCAGGAGCTTCAACAGTGTTGAACTGTTAGAACACCATGCCAGGCAACTCCAGGACAATGTGCTGGTTTTAGGGAAAAGTCCATTCAGCATTTCCTATAAGAGAGGCTATTTCCAATGAAGTAGACACCACATATAAAAAGAAAGACAGATTGCATAGAGACAAAAGCCTCAGTAGATGTGGACACATAGAAATACATCTCCCAGAGGTGAGCAACAACCTTCAGAGGTAATGAGATCTCACCAGACGGCCTTGGTGCACATGCCCTATAGTCCAAGCTGACAGTAGAAGGCACTCAGCATAGCAAAGCAAAAGTGAAAACCCAGGGATTGACATACATGATTAGGAAGCAAGGGAAGGAGAATGACTCAGCCAAGAGAAATCAACTAGATGCTACAGTGCCAAATGGGCTTCATCCAACCCAGTGAAATGGTTGCCCAAACTTCTGTTTTAGAGAGAATGCTAAGCCCACAGTGTTGTAATCCACTGTGGAGAAGCCAATTCTGTGAGGTCTAAGTTATAATGTTACCTGAAAGCCTAAATAGTAAAGATGATTCTAGAAGGTAGACATTTGATTTATTATCCATGTGTGTATTCTTCACTTTTGACGAGTGAAATGTTTGCCATAATAGGACAGCTTAGCTCATGGCAGGCATAATACAGGTCAGAGCAAATACAGGAAGCACACACATTCACAATCTTACCTAATAGGAGAGGTATGGGCAATATTAGCATACCCACTAGGTCCAGCAGAGACTAGAATGTACAATACACTTACACCCTTTAGGGATGGAACCCCTGGGAGAGGTACACATCCTGCACCATCAGCTTCTAACAAACTTAGAGATTGAGAAATGGAGTCAGGCCTAGGAAAGGAGTTTGGTTAATGCCCTAAAATGAGAATCAGGAAGCATCATAACACTTCATTTGTACACTGCATATGCTACAACTTCTATATTCTGAATATAAGCTAATAGAAAAACAATAATAACAGTAATAATAATAATAATAATAATAATAATAATAAAAACATATACTTCATTGGTCAATATGATCAAAGTTGACTGATTTTCCTTGGAAATTTTATAATCTTTCAGCTCCTTAACTTAGAGGGAATAGCTGAGGAACAAAAGAACATCTCAAAATCCACAGAAGGCAAAACAGCATTATCAGAAAGGATAAAAACTTCAAAGCATTGGAAATGTGAAGGATCTGGGCAAGGGTTAAAGGCCATGGGAAAATAAGGCCAAGACCTCGAAACTCCACGAGGAAAGTAAAACATAGCTGCCATAGGAGCTAAAAAGGAATCTGCAAGTTGATGGTGGTTTTGCAAGGCTCCTAGAAGGCCAAGATGTGGCTGAAGCAGGAACGTGTTCATCTGTTACTGGGGCAGCAACTGGTGACTAGGATCCACTCCCCCAATAACAGATAAACATATTGTTGCTTCAGCCACAGCTTGGTCTTCCAGGCACTTTGCAAAGCCATCTCAGTGCTTGGCAGTCAGCCATACTTTAAGGAAACATCACAATGTAGCTTTGAGGTGAAAACACAACAAAAGAAACAAACAGATAAAACCACAGGCAAAGTGCCAAACACCTTCCTACGGAATTTGCTGAGGGAGGAAAACATGGTTGAAGATACCAAGATCAGGAGCCAGTCTCTAAGTTTGTTAGAAGCTGATGGTGCAGGATGTGTTTGACAGAGAGAAGCCTATGGACAAGATACACCTTGTTTCTAAGACAGGTCAAAACTGAACCACACCACGGTCGTGTGACATCTAACAATGACTGTATTTCTGTTGTCTATAGGGAAAAAAGAGTGTGCGTAGAAAATGCACATGTCAAATGTTGGACGAAGACAAAATTATAAGCGACATAAAGAGTAATTTGTCTTTGGACTGCTAGTATCAAATATACTGTACATTTATTCCCATGGAGCTTTGGTTCTAGAACCCCCAAAGACATTCAACTCTATAGATTTGTTCAAGGCACTTATAGAAAATGATGCAATATTTGTGCATAATCTACATACATCCTCTTCTGTATTTCACATCGTCTCCATATTACATACAATACTAATGCTTAAGATGCTATGTAACTAGCTGTAATATTATATTCTTAAGCAAATAATGGCATGGAGTCAGTACTTGTTACAGATACACTTCTTTCAAAATTGTTGTACTCTAATGCACCGAATCTTTTTATATAAAAATCGTGGACAGAGAAGGACAAAGATACAGTGCCTTCTTAATTAAATACTGGGTAATAAATGAAGCCAATAGTACTCAGGTCTCTGTTGTTCGGGTCCAATGGATGAGACAGTTGAGTAGATGGTTAGTTACAAGCAATGGCCCAAAAGCTATACCATCTTGTATAAAGAATTCTGGAGACTATGGATAAGAGAATTATAAAGTTATAATTCTAATTATACAAAAGAATTTAGGTAAGATAATGAACCTGAGGTTAGTCTGGAGGCTTCATCTTACTACACACACACACACACACACACACACACACACACACACACAGTTAGTATATAATCACAACTCAAACCCCTATGAAGTCCAGTGCAATGGTTAACTCATAATAAATACTCAGATTTAACTAATGGTCTAATATCTGTCAAAATAGGCCTGGCTTGTTTTGTTTTAACATATAGAATTAAGAAAGTGGTGGTAAGAGCTGAGATAATGGGAAGGGATGCTTCAACATTTGGACCTTGAAAAAGCTTTTCCCTATTTAATTCACCAAAACTGCACCATAAATTATTCAGTCTACCCTAATTAACTCCCCAGAGAATTATCTTCAAGGCACAGTTAGTTGGTTGTTGCCTGAGGCTAAACTCCGAGGTAGCTCTGGGATGTGGGAGGGAATATAAAAGTGTTTTGTGCTTGAAGATTCCAGTTATGCTGTAACCCTGAGCCAGAGAGGAGATGAAATTACCCCAAAAGGATGACTGTTGAGAAGGGGTGTAGGGAATTTCATATTACATGCTGTCTCTAGCAACTTGTCAGAATATACTCTTTACAAATAAAATTCCAGGCCTGGGATCATTAAGGCTTTTAAATATTTGAATGGAGACAATGATGCTCTCCCCACGACAATGTGATCATTTTAGCCATGCTGCCCATATAGACTGTGGAGTCCTAAAAGAAAAGATTCAGAGCAAGCTCCCAGAGGACCCTCCATGCTAGGCCTGGGGAAATAATGAAGCCAAAATCCCATAGCCAGACCCGAAAATAGCTTTGTAGCAAGAACTGAATTGAAAAAGCATTCGAGAATCCAGCAAAAGATGGCTGAAGGGAGGGAAGAGGAGGGACGCTGAATCCAGCTGAGAAGAAGAGAAGAAAAAGCAAAACCAGGAGGTCCCACTCAAGGTTGGGAGAACAGAATGTGATGGTAGGGAAGGCAGGGGCAGAGAAGTGGTGTGTAGAAAATGAGGAGTTTCACATTTCCCCAAGGCAGAGCTAAGTGTGAGGGGACCAGGGAAACCCAAGCCAGCTAAATGGCAAGTAGGAATAATCCCAGCACCAGGTTGATACCCACTGCTCTCCTGCCCCCTTGCACACTTGGTTGCAACAACTTTTCCTTATTCATCTACTGTGGCGTGAACACACAAGTCATAACACCTGCTTTGTGGGAACCTGCTCTAGAGGTGAACGGAATATACATGGAGGGCCATGTCCACGTGACTAACAGGGAAACAGCCACTTTCCAAATCCTATCCATCTTGTATAAGGTAATAGGCTGACTTGTCTCCAAAGGACCAGAGTTGTAGGTGGAAGCCAGTTACACATTCTCTCGCTTCCCCCTTATGGTGTCATAACAAGTCTATTCTGGTTTTGTGCCTGCTCCAGGCACACAGCTTTGAGCACTGCTTGAAACTCCTGAGTGATGGGAGTATTATAGATTATTACCAATGAATAACTTTGGGGCTGCATCCTGGTTTGTTCTGCGAAGGTGGCTCAAGACAGGTCCTTAGGTAATTCAAGGGAGGTGCTGACCACGTGTAACTACAGGGCTGGAATCTCAGCCTGTTTCTTAACCTCTAGTGAAAGAATAAATAGGGTACTGAGTCCATCATCAATAGCCAATAGTGAAACCATCACTCATATCCACACAACAAAGTCTGGAAGGATACTGTTGATCGGGGAGGATTTAACATCTTCCAGGTTAGTGATACACCAGGAAGGTGATGCTTGCTGAGCTAGCGAATCATTGAACTGGAAGGGGAGCCTCCAAATACAGCTAGGCAGGAGTGTGGGTGACTTGGGCGTGTTCCACCTGCAGGTGGTCTCTGGAGTGCTTTGTGTGCACTGACACAGGCTAACAGACTCAACTGCACGTTAAGCTTCAGGACACTGGGCTGGTATTAGAGAGCTACTGTCAGGTGGAGTTGAGTACCCTCCCTGCTTAACTAAAAGCGACATGAGAACAGAAGCAGTTCTAGGTCTTAGGTTTTTAGAAGGTACAGAGACTTCTGTCACTATACCTTTTGAAGGTCCTGAGACCCACCATGTTAGAAGTTTGGCCACTCAGCAACAGAGACCTGATAGAGAATGGAGAGAGCCCAACATCTGGCAGCCATGTAGAACCCCAGAGAGCCCAGGACCAATGCAGGGAAGAAGTCACCTTCCTAAAGGAACTGCTCTGGGGGACCCAGGGAACCAAGACTAAGGATATCAACTGCCGAGTTGGGAAAGAGTATGTTCTGTGCCCAGAGAGAGTCAGCACAAAAGACACTCCAGGCTGAGACAGGCATCTTCCATCATAGCCTGGAAAGTGGTTACAGATTGTTACTTACCCTTGTGTTTATTCATGATAAAAATACTTTCCCAACCCCTTCTAGGGCCAGGCTCTAACTAGGCTCCAAGACCACAAAAGTGGTTGAGGATCTGCTCTGCCAGATCTCTTCAATTCCGTCTGTCCTTCCTTCATACAGCTACCTATGTCTCCTCTGCTGGTCTATCTATGTTCCCCCTCTGCTGTTCCTTGCATCGCTTCCCACTTGATAGGACAAATGAGATTCAATTCAAGCTCCTGTCCCCGTGGAGCATTTTTTGACTAAACTGGCTTCTGCGCTGCAATTTCTCTGGCTGTCCCCCAAAGCCCAAAGGGCGGATAACAGTATTTCTAAAAGATTCTAATGAGTTTAAAGTAGAATTTTGTAAATATTGTTCAAATCTAATATAAACTAAGCAGGTTACATTTTAATGCCTATTCTAAAATGTGTTTGTCAGGAAAAGTTCTGGGAATTATATGGTAAAAGTATACCCTCAGGTAACAGTCTCCTTGCATCTGCAGGGCAGATGGAAGGCCATTCTGCTCCTCTGTCCCTGCCAGGGATACTGTGGGGCCTGAGCAGACACACTCATACTGTGTGAGGTCTGGGGAACATCAGACCAGCCTTTTGTACTTCCTCCCACTATAGCCATGTGTTTCTGAGTGTCCCTCAACTGATTTCCTACCATCTATCAATTAACTAAAAAGCTTCCCTTCCTTGCAGTACCCACAGTGGCACTTCAGTTCATAAGCAAATGTTTATTTCATTAAGCCCTTCATCAGCGATGCCAAGTGCATAGGGTAGTTAATGTTTTTAAAACACCCCACAATTGTGTTTGGCAGCCGAACTTCCACATCGCCAGCTTCAACAAACACAGCACGATGTGTCAGCAGTGCCTAAGACAAGTGGATATTAAGAGTGTAGTGGGCAATCAGCTAGGTTGAGCGCAGAAATGGAAACGTGGGCCCCAAAGACCTATTCTTAGATTCTATTGCAGACAATGGCCAATCATGTACTTAACTTTGATTAAATACCATAAATACACTCCATTTGCACAATCGAGCTACTTTGAGCCAGGCCACCATGATTGATACTTTGTTTTATCCTCAAATGGCTCTCAGCTTTTTATCTTACTCTTCCTCCCCTTTAATATTCTACAATAAGACACAGTCGTAAACATTTCTGTAATTTAAAATAACTCTTCTTGATTTTGTTTGGTTTTTTTATGGGCAAAACAAGGAAATCGTTGAGATGATTTATAGGTAAGTTATTACCCAGCCTGGGAGAGCCATGCTATAGAATACTACCAGCAATACAAAGCAAAAGACTGGCGATAGATGTAGTAACTTGGATGAATTTTTTGGCAAGATGCATTGAGGGAAAGAATGACTCTTAAAAGGTCTCATACTAATTAATCCCATTCATATAACATTTTTCAGATAATAAATTATGGAAACAGAGTTCAGGTTAGTGGACCTCGGAATCAGAGACAGCTACAAGAGAACAACACTCCGTGGGAACTCTTTATGTTAATGGCATTGTTCAATACGTTGACTGAACCAATATCAATGCTCTGCCTGCGAATCTGTGCTATAGCTTTGTAAGATGCTTGCACTGATGGACCCTGGGTAAACAGAAACACCAGAGCCCTTTGTAGTATGTCAGAAAACTGTATGTGAATTGAATCTAACTTTATCTTTTGAAGCCCTGGTTAGCTGCATCTTGCTGGAAATGTAAATGAACAGTGAATATGTCTTATACATTATCAGACATTTTTAAGCAAAAAAAAGAGTTAATTCCAGAGTAATGCAACCCAGCTTAAGAATTATCCTTTGTGTTTAAAGGACAGTTTGTGGATTGAAGTTGCAGATCAATGGTCAACTGAGTAACATCTATGAGCCCCTAAATCCAATCCCAAGTAGAGCATGCACGCTCACACACACACACACACACACACACACACACACACACACACTACACACATACATACACACATACATAATGCACACATGCACACACATGCACACACGCATGCACACACGTGCACATACACACATGCACATACATATACATACACACATGCACATGCACACATACATGCACATACATTTCACAGTTTAACAAGACCAAGTCAATTTAAATATGCATTTTTGTTCTAAGTAGGTGATAAAAATCTTACAATTTATAAGTTGAATATAAGTTTTAGTTAAATAAAACACTTTTACACCCTGATTTCAAAGTGAAGAGAGCAATCTCTCCATTCTCTAGTAATATGATCATTTTTGTTCACTATTCTTGACACCATCTAGCAAGATAATGACTTTACATCTGAAGCATTTTCCTCTATTTTTAAAATTTTTCTTTCATGTGGTTTGTGGATTGTATCTTAGGTATCCCAAGCTTCCAGGCTAATATCCAATTATCAGTGAGTGTATACCATGTGTGTTCTTTTGTAATTGGGTTACCTTACTCAGGATGATATTTTCTAGTTCTATCCATTTGCCTGCAAATTTCATGAAATGATTGTTTTTGATAGCTGAGTGGTACTCCATTGTGTAGATGTACCACATTTTCTATATCTATTCCTCTGTTGAGAGACATCTGGGTTCTTTCCAGCTTCTGGCTATTATAAATAAGGCTGCTATGAACATAGTGGAACACGTATCCTTATTACATGTTGGAGCATCTTCTGGGTATATGCCCAGGAGTGGTATTGCTGGGTCCTCAGGTAGAACTATTTCCAATTTTCTGAGGAACTGCCAAACTGATTTCCAGAGTGGCTGTACCGGCTTGCAATCACACTAGCAATGAAGGAGTGTTCCTCTTTCTCCACAACCTCACTGCTGTCATCTGAGTTTTTTATCTTAGCCATTCTGTCTGGTGTGAGATAGAATCTCAGGGTTGCTTTGATTTGCATTTTCCTGATGACTAAGGATGCTGAACATTTCTTTAGGTGCTTCTCCAGCCATTCAGTATTCCTCAGTTGAATACCTTTGTTTAGCTCTGTATCCCATTTTTAATAGGGTTATTTGGTTCTCTGGAGTCTAACTTCTTGAGTTCTTTGTATATTCTGGATATTAGTCTTCTATTGGATGTAGGGTTGGTAAAGATCTTTTCTCAATCTGTTGGTTGCCATTTTGTCCTACTGACAGTGTCCTTTGCCTTACAGAAGCTTTTCAATTTTATGAGGTTCCATTTGTCGATTCTTGATCTCGGTGCATAAGCCATTGGTGTTCTGTTCAGGAAATTTTCCCCTGTGTCCATGTGCTCAAGGCTCTTTCCCACTTTCTTTTCTATTAGTTTCAGTGTATCTGGGTTTATGTGGATGTTCTTGATCCACTTGGACTTGAGCTTTGTACAAGGAGATAAGAATGGATAGATTTGCATTCTTGTACATGCTAACCGCCAGTTGAGCCAGCACCATTTGTTGAAAATGCTGTCTTTTTTCCCACTGCATGGTTTTATGTCCTTTGTCAAAGATCAAGTGACAATAGGTGTGTGGGTTCATTTCTGGGTCTTCAATTCTATTTCATTGATCTACGTGCCTGTCACTGTACCAATACCATGCAGTTTTTATCACAATTTCTCTGTAGTACAGCTTAAAGTCAGGGATGGTGATTCCACCAGAAGTTCTTTTATTATTGAGAATAGTTTTTGCTATCCTAGGCTTTTTGTTATTCCAGATGAATCTGCAAATTGCTCATTCTAACTCTGTGAAGAACTGAGTTGGAATATTCAAGAAGAAGGAAGACCAAAGTATGTATACTTCTATCCTTCTTAGAAGGGGGAACAAAATACTCATGGAAGGAATTATAGAGACAAAGTGTGGAGCAGAGACTGAAGGAATGACAATCTAAAGACTGCCCCACTTGGGAATCTTTCCCATAGACAATCACCAAATCCAGACATTATTGTGGATGCCAGCAAGTGCTGGCCCCTAGGAGCCTGAGATAGCTATCTTCTGAGAGGCTCTGACAGTGCCCAACTAGTAGAGAAGTAGAAGCTCACAGCCATCCATTGAATTGTGCACAGGGTCCCCAATGAAGGAGCTAGAGAAAGGACCCATGGAGCTGAAGGGTTTGCAGCCCCTTAGGATGAAAAATAATATGAGCTAACCAGTACCCTCAGAGCTCCCAGGGACTAAACTACCAACCAAAGAGTACACATGGTGGGACTCATAACTCCAGCTGTATATGTAGCAGAGGATGGCCTTGTGGGTCATCAATGGGAGCAGAGGCCCTTGGCCCTGGGAAGGTTCTATGCCCCAGTGTAGGGGAATGCCAGGGCCAGGAAGCAGAAGAGGGTGGGTTGGTAAGCAGAGGGAGGAAGGAGGGAATAGGGAGTTTTTCAGAGGGGAAACCAAGAAAGGGGAAAACATTTGAAATGTAAATAAAGAAAATATCTAATAAAAAATAAAATAAAAAAAGTAAAGAAAAGACTTTGAATTAAAAAAATTTTTTTCTTTCTTATGTTTTATCTTAAGATCCTCCCTGGACAGCTTCAGAATTCATGGAAGACTCTTTAAACAACACAAATGTGGAGCAACACAGAACATTTTGGGAATAAAATTTAAACACTGCTCTTTGGGCTTGGGGCAGGAGCTAAGCAGAACTGTATTAAACAGTCGGCCTTTTCTCCTCCAAGTAATAAGTGACACTCATGTACACTGAGCCTCTTGCCTCCCAAGCTCCCCACCCGTGCGATGGACTGGACCTGAGAGGCAGGTGGGAGATGTTAAGGGTCTATTATGGAATGGAGGCAGGGAACGGCTCCTTTTGTATGTTTCTTAGCCACCAAAAGACCAGCAGGCAGTTAAAAAGCTACATCTTTCTTACTGACTTGGCTGTATAAGCCCAACTGGGTCCAAATAGCCCCCGAATGTCTAAGCAGCTTCTCAGAAACAGCTACATCCCGTCATCACTGTCGGGGCCTTCACATAAAGATAACTGCACACAAAACCGAGAACGCAAGTCTTCCCCTACAGGTCTTAATAAGTGTCCTCTCAGTGGCGCCTCCTCAGAGTTCTGAAGTGAGCCTGGGGAGACGACCCAGTTAATAAAAGTGCCCACTATGCAAGCATGAGGATCTGAATTTGAATCCCCAGCATCCCTGTAAAAGTTGGGCAGAGAGGCCCGCGTCTGTGATATCATTGTGTGTAAGGGGGACTGAGGGTTGTGGGAGTGGTGAAGACAGGCAGAGCCTTGAAGCTCAGTGGTCAGCCTACCTAGACAAATTGATGAGCTTCAGGCTCAATGAGAGAGCCTGAAGTCAACCTCTGGTCTCCACACGTGTATGCACACATCCACACAAGCAAGTATATCACACACAGAGAGGGAGAAAGAGATCTAGAGAGAGGACAGGGACAGAGACAGAGAGAGACAGACAGATGGACAGGTGGAGAGAGAGAAAGAGAGAGAGAGAGAGAGAGAGAGAGAGAGAGAGAGAGAGAGAGAGAGAGAGAATTGAAAGATGCCGGATGACCAAAGAATACATAAGACAAAAGTGACCACGGAGGTCAACAGTTAGGTAGCAGATATCAGAATCCTCTTCATGGGGGTAAAAAAGCATGACTACTCAATCAACAGTACTGTCGGCAGAAAGGACCCTCAACATGACAAGAGGCAGCAAATTTAATTCTACAACGCACTGTGTTCTGCAGCCTGAGCTTCAGGCTACACAGAGCTCAGAGTGACTATGCCCTCTCTCTTAATGGAGCTGGCCAGACAGAGTTGGCCACTTCCCTGCACCTCATACCAGGAATGTCAGGTGATTCAACCAACCCTCTTTCCTGGCCACCCTGTCATGAATATGAGGAAAATAAGGCATTCCATCTCTGAAGGGAAAAGATCCAGAGATGAAAGCAAGCCCCTACTCTGAAACTTCTCAGAGACTATACAGACAGAGCTGCTGCGTTTGCTTATACGTGGGCCATTGATTGTCTGTCCTACTTAGAAGGGTGAAGAGATGGAGGTGCAGGGGTGCTAGGTCAGTTGATAAAGGGCTTGCCTCCCGAGCATGAGGGCCTGAGTTCTGATCCCCACCACCCACATCAAAAGTCATGTGTGGCGGTGACTCATGTCTGTAAACTCAAGCTATGAGATAGAAGGCAGAGAGACAAGAAGATCCCTAGACTCTTGGAAGCCAGCTAGCCAGGCCTGATAGTGAAGCTGCAAGCTAATGGTAGACCTTGTCTCAAACAAGAGGTGTCAAGCACTTGACAGACGACCCTTGAGATGCTAAGTGTATCCACATCCACACTCTTGGGTCTACCCCTACACACACACAGACACACACACACACACACACACACACACACA
>JADRCD010216961.1:47768-65180 GCA_019843815.1 Montemys delectorum
AACAGACACACACACAGACACACACACACACAGACACACACACAGACACATACACAGACACACAGACACACACACACAGACACACACACAGACACACACACACAGAGACACACACACACACAGACACACACACAGAGACACACACAGACACACACACACACACACACAGACACACACACACACACACACACGCACAGCATCAGACTGGTGAGTTACCAGCTTTACCTTGCTATGAAGACATGCAGATTTCTGATGGCTCAGGTGGCTCCCATTCAAGAGTCCAGTCCACCACCCTAATGGCTATTAAGATCTTTTTCAATTGAAAATATTTTTCATACAAAATTATTAGCTTTCCCTCCCTAATCTCCACCTAGATCCTGCCCACCTCCTCACCCTCCCTACTCTATATCCCCCTCCTCTCTGTGTGTCTGTCTCTCTCTCCCTCAAAAACAAATAGGCAAAAAAAAAAAAAGAACAAACAAGAATAAAACAAATGAACAAGAAAAATGAGGCAAAGATAGAGCATGAAAAATGTACACACATACAGACCCACAAAATCCATAAAAATACAAATAAAAAACCACACTACACAAAAAGACTAGAAAGGTAGGAAATGCCCAAACAAAGCAATCTGAGACACACATGCACACACAAAATACTTTTGAGTTCATATTGTGTTGGCCATCTACTCCTGAGCATGGGGTTTGCCCTTGGGTGTAGTTTATATCCCCAGTGAGACTCCCTTGTAGAAACTAATTTATCCTTCGCTCACAGGTATGATCTTCCTGATGGCAGGCAAAGCTAGCTTTCCTTAGAGGCTACTAATGAATGTTCAATCTCAGGATGCCAACAATGACCTCTTCCTCCCCTAGGACATCAGGAAGGAAAGGTTGTCATGCCTTTGGCTTCTGTTTCTAGTACTTGGAGTGGGCGTTGGGGAGTGAAGGGAGGGTTGACATGGGCACTATATGAGATATCTATTATTTGTCAACTAGTAGAAGAGAAACATTGCAAAGACTTGTGGTTAAGAGTCTTCAGAAAATGTCAACTGATATCCCTACCTTCTGAGAGACAACTTTACACCATCCCCCATGCCGCCACCATCTCTTCTAGCCTGGAAGCTTACATTGGGCCTTTATCCTGCTGGAGCAGGCTGGAGCATGAGGTAAAGTGCCTAGATAACACTCAGTCCTTAGTTCTCAGCATCTATGTGTCTCTGAGCCAGTAGTCTAACAGGAGTCACCAGCATCCACCTCTTCAACCTTCCAAGTATGACAAACATCAATGTCCCAAGCAGTCCAAGACAAAATGACCAAGAAGAGAGTTTTCTGAGCAGAAGATATTAAGGAGAAACAACTTATATCTAAAATTTTTTTCTTTTACTAAAGAAAATCACTTTTGTATTTCCACAGCTGTGGTGATAGTCAGTTACTACAAATGCTTTTCACTTTATCTTAGAGAATCTAGACTTTTCCAGGCATGGTGATGCACACCTTTTGGAGGAAGCTCTTGCAGGAAGAGGCCAACCATGGCTACATAATAAGATTCTCTGTGTGTGTGTGTCTCTGTCTGTCTGTCTGTTTGTCTGTCTGTCTGTCTGTCTGTCTCTCTCACACACACACACACATACACACACACACACACACACACACACACACACGCACGCACACACACAGAGGAAGGGATATTTTCCCCTCTAGTGATAGACTACTTAAAACCTAAGGTAGACCATGTGCAGATTAGGTTGTATTTCAAATGCTGAGGCCACACTGGCTGTTTGCAGGCCTCCTATAGCCTGTGTTGTATGAAATACTGCACTGAATTTCCCCTAACTGCAATACATGCTAAATCTTCGCTTGGTATTCCAGGCTCTTGTGTTGGCATGTTTTCTTATGCACTCTGTTTATTAAGAAGAAAATCTTTGATTGAGCCTGCCTTGGACTGGGGTGGTTTGCTGCAAGCTATTCAGGAGGTGAATCTGATGAGATGCTGGAGTTTCTGAGACGGAAGATGCAGCTGCAGAAACAGTGACATTTTTATAACTAGTAGCAAAAGCGCCCATGGACTAACCAACATAATAAAGCAAAGGAGGCCATTTCAGTACACAGGTTAAATGGAATTTACTGTTTTTCAATAAAAGGGCCAAACTCCTTGCTGACACTGTAGGAACATCTGCCCCCTGTCTCCCATTCCAGACCACTTAGTACTCGGCCTAAGAGTTTAGAAGGAAACCTTAAGTCAGTGTGACATACTAGGAATTTGCTCATTCCATTATGTTATAGTTTAGAGTCATCTTGGTCATTACCCAGAATAATTATGCTGTTGCCAGGTTGAGCAAACTGAGGACAAAGTGTCTGTTAGGGTGTCAACTGGGGGCATTTTCACGTATGTGTTTTCTATCAAAGCCCTTCCAACTTTTGATGACTACTTATCAGTAGCACCCATCACCCTTATTTCAGTTGTGAGTGATTTCCCACAGGTTGGATTTTATAAAATTACATCCCTTGAGATCCAAAGTCAGGTCTGTAACTGTAAGGGGCCCTTGGCTAATTCTTCAGCAGTACAAATAAATAATTGTTTATAAAAATGGAGGGCTGGAGATATGGCTCAGTGATTAAGAGTGTGTATTTTAACTCATAAGCACATACTCAAACAAATACAGACACATAATCTTCAAAAATCAATATGTTTAAAAGTAACTCTTAATTTACAAAATTCAGAGTTTCAGCCACATTGAGTTTCTAGAACTCCAGTCTTAGTTCTGAGATGAGAATATCATGTATGATTACACTCTGCATTTGGTTCCTCGTGTGAGAAACTGAGGCAAACAACAGGAATTTCCCAGGGATCTGGAGTACAGTGTCATTAATCAGCAGTTCAGCAATGGAGCAGAAGTATATGGAGGAACAGTGTGGGTGTTCATTGTGCTGTTTCCACCACAGGAGAAGACCAAGGCCGAGCCAGCAACTCCACAGCACTGGGAGTTACTATGCAACTCAGTAACAATGAAGTTCTGGAGTTCCTAGGTGAGGAGGTGAGGAGGGGCTTGGCTGGGGGACTGTGTTGGTGAAAAGAGAGTGTAACTCGTGAAGAGGGGGCAGGGGGAGGGTCACTGGATCAGGAATTGCGAATCCTAAGCTCTAGCCAATCCCTTTGTGTCTTTCTCTAACTGGATAGATGAACTGAGCAATGCTCAAGCTAAGAACCACAAGCCTAACATTCACTAAGATAAAATGGACATAGAATAAAATGAGTCCATCTCGGGCATTCCATCTGATGAGCTTTAACAGCTGGGTACATAAATGTAAACATCTTGTCAATGACAAGCAGATTTCCGGCACTCCATAGAGTTCCCTGTGTGGCCTGTGAGCCACTTCTCTCTGACACCCCAGTAACCATTTCTGGATTCTTCCTTTGTAGATAGTTTAAAGTGTTCTTGTATATAATATTAATAGAATCTAAGAGTGTGTTCTTTTGTGCCCTGTATCCTTTCCTTAATGCTTCTGAGATTCAACTACCTTGGTGCTGATCAATAGGCATTTCCTTTTACCACTGAGTAAGAATTCCAATGTCTGAACACAGCACAGTGTGATTCTTTTCTGCAGATGGACATTTATTTGGTGTCCTATTTTTAGCCATATGAATAAAAAGCCAGTAGTGTTACTGAGTATGATTTTTTTTATAAATATGTTGTCATCCCTTTAGAGTTACTCATATTAAAATACCAGGCTGTCTCATGAGCTGAGCGTCTCCTAGAAGCTGAGACAAGAGAAGAACCATAAAACAGCCAATGCTAAGTTCTCCCCCAGCACATACCCATCAGAACTACACTCTGTCCATGCTATAGATGAGGTATTTGTAAGACGCCATTCGAAAAATTTCCACTGTTAAAACTATTTGAAACCGGCTCAAAAGACAAGCCATAGTGTTCCTTTTAAGTGCAAAGAGCTGTATTATTCTTCAAGAATTTTAAGGAAATTGTTGCATTATTTAAATCTAAATTACATCCTCGGAATTTTCCAGGGCAATGTCCTCCAGCCCCTCCAAATCCCCAAAGGCATAGAAGGTATAGAGCAAGTCTATCAACAAGGCCTTTGTAGTTGCTCTCCAAGGAGCCAGCCCACCTCTCCAACAGGTCTGATCTCAGGAATCTATTGTCCCCACAAACTCAAAAGCTCACCACCTTCACCTAAGCTAAGTCTGCTTCTCATTTCATGAATTGTGTTTTTTCTCTTAAAGCAAATGAGAATCTTCATCATTCTAGAATTTTCTTAAGTCCATTAGAATATTTGCACATGCTCATCCAGACACTGAGATACTATACATGGTTAGTTCCGTCCTATCTCCTGGCACATGTGCCAACATGTTTAATTCCAAATTATAAGAGCCTACAGTTTGCCACATAATCTCATTCTCCTTCCCTCTCTCCCTACTTCATCTCTCTCCTCTCTCTCTCTCCCCCCCCCCTCTCTCTGTGTGTATGTGTGTGTGTGTGTGTGTGTGTGTGTGTGTACTTTTCTCTTTGGGAAGTAAAGATAGAAATATGAGGTTGGACTGGTCTACCTATGTAATGAGTACCAGGCCATCCAGGACTATTAGTGAGATCATGTATACAATAAATAAATAAACACATAAACACATATAAATAAATTAAAATTAATTAATTAAAATATAGATAGAGATAGATACATACATACATACATACATACATACACACATACATACATACATAGATGGAGAGAGAGAGAGAGAGAGAGAGAGAGAGAGAGAGAGAGAGAGAGAGCATAGCTTGCCAATCAGTGCTGGCTGTCTGTGATTTGTGACTCTGTATGGGCTGCTTGCAGAGAAAGACAACCCTATTAGACATTGATGCATTCACAAGTAATGGTGTTTTTTTTAAATATATAGTCAACTTTGCAAATCTTATGCCCAACAAATCTAGTACCAACACCAAAACCAGCCATGAGCAGGGCTAGGGTTTCCTAGAGGTGAGGGAGGGTCAACAGGAAAGCTTCCAAAATCCTCATGTGCCAATCTGGGTCCATTCTCTCAGTCAGCTCCTTTCTCGTGTTCTTCTTTGTCGTGCTAGGCATGGAACCTTGGCCTCAGGCACACTAGACAAGTGTCCTACCACTGAGTCCCATTCCTCCACTACTCTCTTACACCGCATTAAAAAGCCCAACTGGAGTTCCCTCCAGCTATTCCCCAACCTGCACATCCCTCCTCACCTCAGATGCTGTTTTCTCCCATCCCTGAAAGGAAAACATCTGAACTCCTCAACACCCCCCACTTCCAACCTGTCAGCCTCTTTTCTCTATAGAATTAGTTTGCGGCAACCATAGGAGTTGTGACTTGTGTGTGTCTGGGAACCCTTGGTATTCAATACAAAAATAGGTACTGTCTCTTGAGAAAACATGCACTGAAGGGAAAAAAAATAGGACTGATGCTTAGAAAAACTTCACTGAAACTAAACCCATAATAAAATTTGGGTAAAGTGTCAGCTTTAAAGAACCATTGTGTATAATAAGTTATGCTTCCAGATACAGAACTCCTTTTTTATGCTTGTGTGTGTGTGTGTGTGTGTGTGTGTGTATGAGTATATATGTATATGTGTATATATGTGTATGTGTGTGTATGTGTATGTATATATGTGTATATGTGTGTTTGTATGTATATATGAGTGTGTATGTGTGTATGTGTATATATATGAGTGTGTATGTGTATATATGTATGTATACATGTGTGTATATGTATGTGTATATGTATGTATATATATGTATATGTTTGTGTGTGTATGTATGTATGGAGAGGCCAAAGGCCAATGTTCATGCTTTCTTCAGTTGCTCATTATCTTATTTTTTGAAGCAGGGTAGCTCACTGAGCCTAGAACTCACAGACTTGAGTAGGCAGGCTAGCCAGTGACCAAAGGATCCTCATGTCTTTGTCGTCTCAGTGCCGGGACTACACACTGCAAGGTAGAGTTCATTTCTTAGAATAAGCTATGTAACAATGCAGTAAATGGTGAGTTAGACTTTAGCTTAAAATGTTCAAAATTAGGAGTGCTTTAGCTGCTTAGCTATTTACCCTGCCCACGGAGATGGCTCACGAGGTAAGTGCTTGTGCAAGCATGAGGACCTAAAGTCTGTTAACCATGTGGAAAGGTAGTCATGGTAAATCATGGCCAGAGTAGCTCAATTCAAATAGAGTCCAGGAAGTTATTTTTTTCCTGGAAGAACAGTGGACCGCCTCTAAGAGTAAGAAGCTCCAATGTTCATGCTGGTACAGTACAAATATTAATGAGTATAAAACCAGCAATGAGTATGAGGAAGAGAGAAGGCACACGGGAGAAAGGACGGAGTGAAAGAGGCCACCAAGTGAAAGCTGATGGGCCAAAGGAAGAAGGACACAATGGCAGCTTCTGCATTTCCCCATGCTCATGGTTCATGAGGCCCTTCCAGTTGCAGCCTTGGGGAGAAGCTGGTGTTCAACAGAGGCTGCAGGAGTGTTTCTGAAATTGAAGAGTGGACCTAGCATGGGCCCACTCTTATCATAAGGAGATTGATGGGTTAAGAAAAGGACCAGAAGTAGCTAGCATCCGAGAAGTACCAATCATGATGGTGCTGTGCTTTCATGCCCAGTGTTGAACATTTGTAGACTCAGAACTCTTGACTGCCCATGCGTGAGTCCTCACTGACAGCCATAGACAGCTACAGGTGGGCATCACACCTCACAGGCTGCACAATGGAGACGTGGAGTAGATGACAATGAAAGAAGAAGGGGAGGAGATATAAGATTGGCCCATTCACATAAACTAGATTTTATCCCTTTCCTGAGAACATGTTTCTGTACCTACAAGAGTACTTAGAGCCAAATATGGATTTTTAACTATAACCCACACATCTAAACGGCCCCCTATCCCTCACTAATCTCTGTGCTCCCTCCATCCCATCCTCCAAATCTCTTGTGATTCGTCCATTTCAATACTTGTCAGGGTCTTTCTCAAAGTCTCTGATGGTCTCCAATTCCAGCATCCTACTTCATATTCATACCTACGTGTATGTGTGTGTGTGTGTGTGTGTGTGTGTGTGTGTGTGTGTGTGTACATATGCATCTGTCTATGCTATGTATGTGAAGGACACGGGTTGATGGTAGCTATCTTCTTCAGTCAGTATCCACCTTAGTTTTTCAGATAGGGTCTATCTAGCTTGTGGATTTAACTAGATTGGCTTCCCAGCCTGTCCCAGGGATCCTTTCGCCTTTACTTCCCCTTCCCCATCAATAGGACAACCAGCAGATGCTGCCGTGCACAGCTTTTACATGGATGCCAAGAATCCAGATTCTAGCCTTGGAAATTACTCCTGAGCCATCTCTCCAGACCCCACTCCCACCCCCACCCCCACTCCTTACTCTTAAACGTCTATTAGTACCTAAAGCTATCTGAGTAGTATTTACCTGTCTCTTTCCTAATATGGTAGTCTAGACATGATCTTTGACCCATGTGACATCTACCTACAACTAAAGACATTTTTTTTTTTTTTTTTACCATCTCAGGAGATATGAGAGCAAGGTGAAGGAAGAAATTTAGCAAGTTCCAGATCAGTGGAGAGACCCTGTTTCTTATAAGGAAATAGATTTTAAACCAAGTGTGGTGACTCAGGCCTTTAATCCCAGCCCTCAGGGGTTAGAAGCAGGTTGATCTCTATGAGGCTGAATCCAGCCTGGTCTATGTAGCTTCTCCAGGAATGCCAGGGCTACACAGTGAGACCCTGTCTCCAAACAAGAAAGAAAAAAAATAACAATAAAAAAGGAGGAGGGGGTAGAGCTTGACATGCAAATAGACTGACTCCATGTTGATGCCAGTTAATTAGCAAATGAGGAGGAGGGGTGGAGCTTAACATGTAAATAGACTGACTCCATGTTGATGCCAGTTAATTAGCAAATGATATTTTGTGGCTGAGGCTGTGGTTCTCTCTCCTTCCTGTTTTCAAAATGGATCTTGGTTACTAGGTCAGATGTGTGCTTTTCCATATCCACCAAAGATCCTATTTTCCCACATCATCGTCCCTTTTGCCATGCAGAAGTCACTCTCCAACTGAGCCATCCACAGAAAAGCCCCTGGATCAGGAGAGACTTGCAAAGCTCATTGTCATCAAGTACTTAAACTCACTGGGGGAAAGAGCCTTGCGCAAGAAGGGAATCTTCCAGAATTCATCCTTATGTTGTGACTGTCATTCCGTGTGTTTCACTCTTTTGCATCTGTGTTTAGAAATTCCCCACAGATCCCATCTAAATAAATATTCTGCTGAGTAACTCCTGTACTGTTTCCCCCCCCTTGTTTTGAGATGGAGTAATGCGGGCACGTTGCATTTTACAGAGGATTTCTCATTAGTTGACCTCTTATCCATTTAGCTTGAACCACATTATGAAGAAGACAGAATTAAACGGCCTTAGCAGAATATGACAGCTTATGAAGGCCAATTAACCAGAAGAAGGTCAAGGCTACAAACTCCCATAGCTTTAGGGACTGAGTCAGCAATGGCTTTCAACAGGTAGGCTCAGACATTGAGTGACACTAGGACAATAAGCAAGGAGACAGCAGGGGAGAAGGTGGACCTATCTACAGAGATCTCAAGAGATGTAGGGGGGATAGTGGGGATAGAGGGAGAGGTAAGGCACAGAAAAAAAAATAAGGCTGGGCTGAAGCTGTGGGTAGAGACAAGTTTGTCTGGTGCCTCTCTGTGTGTCTCTGTCTGTCTGTCTGCCTCTGTCTCTTTTTCTCTGTCTCTGTCTGTCTGCCTGCCTCTGTCTCTTTTTCTCTGTCTCTGTCTGTCTGTCTGCCTCTGTCTGTCTCTGTCTGTTTCTGTCTCTGTCTGTCTCTGTCTGTCTCTGTCTCTGCCTGTCTCTGTCTGTCTCTGTCTGTCTCTGTCTCTCTGTCTCTGTGTGTTTCTGTCTCTATCTGTCTCTATCTGTCTCTGTCTGTCTCTGTCTGTCTCTGTCTCTATCTGTCTCTGTCTGGCTCTGGCTCTCTGTCTCTGTGTGTTTCTGTCTCTGTCTGTCTCTGTCTGTCTCTGTCTCTCTGTCTCTGTCTGTCTCTGGCTCTGTCTGTCTCTGTCCCTGTCTCTCTGTCTCTCTGTCTCTCTCTTTTTCACTGATCCAACCATTGTACCTGAGTAAGTCACGAAAAGAGGAAGGCACTGAGCATAGCCCAAACTGGAGCTGAGGAAAGTGGCAGTCCTCATGCCTGATAGCCTCTGCATACAGATACTCAATCCTTACAATAGAGCATCCATCCCATAGAACTCCCTGGGCTATATGTAGCTGGAAGGGCTTTCATCTCCAATTTAGACAGGTAACGAAGGTATAGTTTGTTTTTTTTTTTTTTTTTTGAAGAGTTGTGGATAATTGCCTTATTAACCCTACTATGTTATTCTCTACTCCTCTATATACTTACATCCTTACCATAGCATCTTTCAAGAGTCCCTTGAATTTGAACTTGGCTATTTAGTTTGGAAGTGACAGCACATCTGTTCCAAAGCACAAGCCTGAAAGCAAATGAGAAGAGTATGCCCTGAATAGCCCACTGATTAAGGGCTTACATTTTGGATCAAGGTCATCTCAGTTGCTTCACAACTGCACTAGAGCATGCACAGACATCCTGCAGTGTCCAGTCAACCCCTACTGTCTTAGTCAGGGTTTCTATTCCTGCACAAACATCATGACCAAGAAACAAGTTGGGGAGGAAAGGGTTTATTCAGTTTACTTCTACATGGCTGCTGATCACCAGAGGAAGTCAGGACTGGAACTCAATCAGTCAGGAAGCAGAAGCTGATACAGAGGCCATGGAGGGATGTTCCTTATTGGCTTGCTTGCTTCCTCCTGGCTTGCTCAGCTTGCTCTCTTATAGAACCCAAGACTTCCAGCCCAGAGATGGCACCACCCCTTTGATCACTAATTGAGAAAATGCCCCACAGCTGGATCTCATGGAGGCATTTCCCCAACTGAAGCTCACTTCTCTGTGATAACTCCAGCCTGTGTCAAGTTGACACACAAAACTAGCCAGTACACCTACCAACCCACACATGCAGCAGCAATGATTGATGACTGATTACAGTTTGGTCATGGTTGTTACACAGCAGCAACAAACTGCGACACATTTTTACAAAATGAAGTATCTCCTAAACCCTAAAAATAAATATGTAGAACAGAGCTGTGAAATATAGGTCCTTGAGGCCCCTGGCCCTACTCTTTATGACAGTTTCTGAGGTATGGCCATATATTCAGTTTGAACACTTTACACCAACAAAAAGATCAGGAAACATGGGTCGCGAAATTGAACCTACCTCATTTCTCATGAGTCACCACAGAAGACTCAATTTCCTCCCATGTGAGGGAACTCTAATCAGAATATATATAAACGTAAGACATACCAACGTAAGGTACTAGCCCTATCAACTCCAGCACTATAATTGTCCACGTGATAGGAGATCTTACTAGAAAAATTCTCCTCACTAAGTAAGATGCATAAGCATGCATGTGTGAACATGCACACACACACACATGACTATGCACACAGGGAGCCCAATAGAAAACATAGCTGGTAGTTTTCAACACCCTTCTCAGTATTGAGATCGTGTGTGTGTGTGTGTGTGTGTGTGTGTGTGTGTGTGTATGTGTATGTGTGTGTGTGTTGTACCTTATTATGTAGTACCAAAGGAGTTTCAATTTTGAATAATTTATTTTTTTATCATGCTTTTTATTTTTTTATTTAAAACTTTAGCTTAAATCATGTTAACTATTGCTCAAACATACCTCAAAGTATTAATCAAAATAATAATAAATTATAATCAACACATTTTGAACAATTAAATAAGCTTATTCTTGTAGCATAGAAATTGGTGCTTTGGGATCCAACATACTTCTGAAAAGCATTTGCTATGTCCTGCAAGCCATACAGGCGTGTTTTCTGTAGAAAAGAGTCAAGATGTTTGAAGAAGCAGTAGTCAGTTAGTGAGAGGTCAAGTGAACATGGTGGATGAGGGAGGACTTCAAAGGCCAACTTGTACAACTTCTGAAGTGCTGGTTGTGTGATGTATGGTTGGGCATTGATCTAGAGAAGAATCTGGCCCTTTCTGTTGACTAATGCAAGCTCCAGGCACTGCATCTTCTAGTGCACACCATCTGTTTGGTGCACATACTCTCCAGGTATAACGGCTTCACTAAGACTCAGAAAACTGTAGAGAAACTGACTGCCTGACAGGGGCCGTGAGTGGCCCTTGGGTACAAGTTTGGCTATGAAATGTTCTTTAGAAATTCTTCTCAGTCCAAACACGGAGCTGGTGGCCACTAATTGTTGTGTGCAATTAGCTTTCTAATTTAGCATGTTAAATTCTGACAGAGATTGGCTTCCTTGTTGTTATACAGCATAAGAAAGGTCAACAGCTCAATACAACAGTTCAATACAAATTTTGGTAAGCTCATGAGGCGACCCCTCCCCACCTCCACCTGAGCTTTTTCACCTTTTGAATTTGTTTCAGATGACCTTTGAGTGCTCCATGCTGAGTTCTTTGCAGCTTCGCACAGAGATATAAGGGGATCAACTTTGATCATTGCTCTCAGTTGGTCTCTGTTAAGTTCCCATGGTCAGCCACTGCACTTTTGCTTCAAGGCTCTTTGTCCCCGTTTCAAAACTTCTTGTACACACCCCGCCCCATGCTCTTTCATAGCTGTTCCTGGGCCAACTGGGTTGTAGATGCTGTCCATTGTCTCTACTGCTTTACAGCCCATTTTTGACCTTGAATAAGAAATTTCTCAAATTTGCTTTTTGCATAATCTCATTTACACAATATAAAATACATAAGTAGTAAAAGTCATTAGCAAAAAGTGTAATGTGAGATATTTGCATTAAAATTATATATAGCACAACCAGGTTTATTAAGAACACATTCCAACAGCAAACATATTTCAACAGTGTATACTTACTTTGCTATGCTCAAAGTAACACACGATATGCAGAATTTGGGCCTGAGTAAAGTGAATGAAGGAACCCAGGGATGATGGAGAGAGCCAGACTATGAGTCAGCCTAGAGAGTCATTTAGCTTCTGTGACATTCAGTGTCCTCATCTGAAAATTGGTGATGACTCTGCCCACATATAGGATGGCAGGACGGGTTAACTGAAATGGCTATGACGTGATTAGCACAGTTCCTAAACACCCAATAACCAATTACCATTGTAATTATCATGGGATGATGGACCATTTCATGTCCATTATTTTGCCCTAAGAGAACAATTATGATTTCTATGACAGGACAGCCTTCCAATTAAGAGCCTGAACTCTGGGACTGATGAACCAGGCTTGGGATCCTGCATCGTTGCCACTCGAAGCTCCATGACCTTGAGCTTCCTCCTGAATCTCTTAACCCCTTGAGTGTACAGCCTCACAGGGAGCATGCACCAACATAAATTCATGCTACCATGAGCAAAAAGCATGAAACATGTGTGCCACGGGAACCAACTCCGAAGTAGCTACCAAGGTGTGTGTGGGAGAAGGTGAGGTGTCACTGGGGGGCTTCCTGAGCCATCTGTGGCTGAGAACAAAGAGCCTCTTATCGATTGCCATGGCAAATGCCACCATCTGCCCGCAATGTGACAAGGACCATTAGAATAAACCTCATATATCTTACAGCCCTGTTTCTCTAAGTCTCTGCCAGCAGACTCAGGCATCTCATCAGGGAGCTGGAACTAAAGAGTCAAACAGCACTGTAGCCAAGGAGAAATGTAAGCAAGAGCCTATCGGTAGAGAGCCGTGCATTAACTTGTATTATTTTTAATCCAGAAATATCCTGAACCTGGGATGACTGGCTGAGGAAATCACTTCTGCCATTTTTTATGGGCACACATGACGGGAAAGCCAGTTCCCTGTGGAGCTCTTCCTCAGTCTACACTGAGACACTCCTACTGTCTTAGTTAAGTCTCTACTACTACGATAAAACACCATGACCAAAAGCAATTTTGAAAGGGTTTATTTCATTTTATACTTCTCCATCAATGAGGGAGGTCAGAACAAGAACTCAACATAGGAACCTCAAGGGAGTGATTGAAGCAGAGGCTATGGAGGACTGCTGCTTACTGGCTTGCTCCTCATGGCTTTGTTTTCTTAGGCACCTCAGGACCACCTGTCCAGGGGTGACACCTGCCCTCAGTGGGCATGGCCCTTCCTCATTAACCTTTAACAGAGAGAATCCCCCACAGGCTTGCCTACAGGTCAATATTACAGAGACATTTTCTCAATTGTGGTTCCTTCTTCTCAGATGACTCTAGCTTGCCAGAAGTTGAGAAAACCCTAACCAGAACAACTATTCAAATTTCCAAACCAATGGTTACCCTTTAGCACTAGTCACATGCATACAAGGGGCATCCTTTAAGTTCATCTTGACTGGCTCAAGTAGTGACCTCAATCAAAAAGGCACATTCATCAAAATCTTGCTGGGAATGGTGTGCCTAGTAGAGAAATCACGATGTTTTAGTTCCTAATTGTGTTCTAGGAACTTATTAAGCCTTTAGCCATGTATTTGTGCTTTTCTGCTCAATTTATACTTTTGCGTGCATGTATTTGTGTGGTTTGCATGGATGTATGCTGAATGTAGGTATGCATGTTCACATGTGTGAGCACATGTATGTGAGTATGTGTGCATATGGATATATATGCACATGTACGGCTGGGAGTGTGCAGACTGGAGGTTGATGACAGCTGTCTTC
Source organism: Montemys delectorum (assembly GCA_019843815.1). NCBI lineage: Eukaryota > Metazoa > Chordata > Mammalia > Rodentia > Muridae > Montemys > Montemys delectorum. Next base: position 61,527 of record JADRCD010216961.1, read on the forward strand.
CTCCATTTCTCTCCACCCTCAGCAGAGTCTCCTGATGACCTGATGAACCAGAAGCTCAATGATTCAGCTAGGATATCCAGCCAGACTGCTCTGAGGTGCTCCTATACCTGCCTATCAAGTGCTGGGATTACAGATAGACCAACACACCTATGCAGTATGCCCAAGGATGCTGAGGGTTCAAACTCCATTCCTCATCCTCTCACGGCAACCACTTTATCCACTGAGGCATCTCCCCAGCCCTCAAATGGCATTTCAAAGTCATGACTGTAGCTCAAGTCTGTGGTCCATTCCGAATTCCAATTTAAGATGCTATTGGGTTTGTAATTTGTAAGTAGAAAATGCACAGAAATAGGATGTCTCCTACTGGGAGTTAAAGTGCTTTAATGTTAGTTACTGTTCTCCCTCCATACAGAACGGCTGTTCACAAGTTAATTTTTTGCTTCTGATTTCCCTGGGAGGAAGGCGGTAAGAACACCCATCCATTCCCAAGACAGCACCTGTCAGCACTTTAGTGCCTTTCCCCAACATAAGGAGAGTTGGATGTAATTTACTCTAGCTAAAAAGAATTGATTTCTTTTTACAGTCATAGGTAGAAAAGGAAACATGGCTTAGGAAGAGTGAAAGAGGATGATGGAAGGAAGGAAAGACTTGCCAGTGCTCCATGCCTAAGCCCTCCCCTCAGGGGTCCTGTAAGCTATGGTCCAAAAAGAAGGAAAGATTAAAAAGGGCCTATGAGACCAAATATAGGAACTTAGACTTGATCTATTAAACAATGAGAAAAAAATAAGTGTTTCCAGAGCGAAGTAACCTAGAAAAGGAGAGTCTAGGGGCCTGAGCTTAGTGTGTGAGGCAGGTTTGTGGATGGTAAGGAATTGATAGGGATGCTGGTGAGGGACTACTAGATGTGAGGAGACCCTTAAAGAATGGAGGAGTGGCTCCATTTTTTTCATCAGCAGGGTATGGGCAATCCCACACCAGGCTTCACATGTGGTTGGAAGGATAATTCTACTGCTTTACAACCCAACACACAAGATCACAGAGACCTTGTATAGAGATTTGACTCTTAGAATGATGTCTGTTGGTGGGAATGAGGAAGACAAACTCTCTACCGTCTGATGCTCCTTAAGCTAATTGGGAAGGTGGGTTAGTCCAATTCTCTGGAGGAATCCAGATGATAGGATGAATAGATAAAAATAAGGGAGTTTTTAGAGTGGCTTACACAATGCTGTCTGGGTAGACAACATTGTCTGTCTCATACTGGAGAGGCTGACAACCCTCCAGTTGCTCAGCCCATGAGGCTGGGTGTCTTGGCAGTCCCAATCTGGCATGAAAACTTAGAAGATTCCTAGGGAACCCCTGGGTCTTCAGTCTACGTGGGAAGCCCAGAGAAGCCTGTTCTAACGCTGATGAAGGAATGCCACAGCCACAGGGTGGATGAACGCACTAGCAGAGTGAGGACAAGTAGGCAAAAAGCAAAGCTGTCCTGTCTCCACGTCCTTTATGTGGGCTACCGCCAGAAAGTGCAGCCCACAAGCTAAAGAATCTGATCCAAGAGCTTCCTCCTAGGAATGCTCAGCAGCTTGCACTCTCGTTTGATCCCGGATGCAGTCCAGTTGCTAGCCAAGATTAGCCATTGTAGAGAGAAAGGGAAAACTGTTGAAACCAAAGTGGCTCCCTCCCTCCTATATGACCCATTAGACAGGGTCCTATTAGGATGTTTCCTAATTTCCCTCCATATAAGTGCACGTGTGTGTGCGTATGTGTGTGTGTGTGTGTGTGTGTGTGTGTGTGTGTGTGTGTGCCACGGAACATGGGCCACAAATGTCCACAGTTACATGGAGAGTTTATTTGCTGTCAGGGCACTTTAAGAACTAAAAGACTCTTCCCCCTAGGACTGCAGTTGGTTAGCTGAGTGAGTTTAAGTCTCACACTCTAAGTTGTGCTAAGTCTCTTGTGTGTACACCAGGGATGGTGCTAATCCTTTGTGAGGATTATGTTAGAATATGTGTGTGTGACAGCCAACAATGTCTGGAACAGAATAAGTCATTTATGAATGGTGACTACTGTGTGAGAATCCCACAGTGAAAGCCACAATCCTTCACATTTAAGAATGGAGGCATCACAATACCCTTCAGAGGAGGAGCATGCCCTGCAGGCCAGGGAGTCTTCGGGCTAATCGATCCATCTTAATGCTTAGTGGTGAGGCAGAATGTCATGGGAGAGGAACCGGGACTGGCTATCACAGACACCAGGCTGTGGTACAATACTCACTGCACCTGTGTGGCACTTGCCACTGAGAAAGGTCACCTTGTCATGCCTCATTTCCATATTCTGATCCTCTGTGGATAACGATGGATTCCAATCATATCATAAAGCTAAAAAAGTCTTAAAGCCTTGATTATGGTGTGTGTGTGTGTATGTGTGTATGTGTCTGTGTATGTCAGTGTGTAGTTTTGTTTTGTTTTCCTTTTGTTTTTTTATTTTCAAGACAAGGTTTCTCTGTGTAGCCCTGGCTGTCCTGGAACTCACTCTGTAGACCAGGCTGGCCTCGAACTCGGAGATCCGCCTGCCTCTGCCTCCCAAGTGCCAGGATTAAAGGTGTGCGCCACCACTGCCCTTTGAGTAAGTATTCTTTAAAGTTCTTTTTTTTTTTTTTTTTTTGGTGTTTCTTTTTTTTTGTATTAGATATTTTCTTTATTTACATGTAAGTTTCTCCTTTCCTAGTTTCCCCCCAAAAAACAAACAAACAAACAAACAAACAAACAAAAACAACAAGAACAAACCCCTGTTGCCTCCCCCTCCCCATGCCTGCCACCCCACCCTCTCCCACTTATTGGCCCTGGCATTCCCCTACACTGGGGCACAAAACCTTCACAAGGCCAAGGTCCTTTCCTCCTATTGATGATCGAATTTGCAATCCTCTACTATAAAGTTCTTAAGATAGAGTCTGTCCACTGCAAGATGCTGTACAAAAATACCTTTACTTGCTAAAGAATTAAAGACAGCATGAACCCGAAAAGGACCCCAGGCTGAGCTGTTCCACCTACTTTGGCCCACGTCACATTTACGTCTGGGATGTTCCTTTGTTGCTCTGGGTAAGAAAAAGAAGACAAAACCCCCCATCTCTGCAATACAATCCCTTCCGTTTTAGAAGCCAGTTGTTCTTACTGCTCTTTTATAATTGTGTTCATATTTTTTTTTCTTGTCACAGCTCCAAAAGTTCTTTGGACTTTAGAGATGCATTTGGTATCTGATAGCTACTTGAGGTAGGTCAGACAAGGCCAAACAAGACACAATCCAGATGCATCTCTCAAGTCCAAATCTCTATAATTATCAGCTTAAAAGCCTAGGAATCCTGAGGTAAAGTGCTTTCCATGTCAGCGTGTGACCTGAGTTCAGACCCCACAGAAAAAGCCAGATGTGACAGTGTGTCTGTGATCTAAGTACTGGAGAAGGGGACATAGGAGGATTCCCAGAGCTTGCTTTCCACATCATCTAGCCAATTGGAAAGCTCCATGTTCAGTAAGAGACTTGCCTAAATAATAGTGAAGTACAGAGTATCTGAGAAAGACACTCAGCACTGACTTCTGGCCTCTAACATATACATACACACACACACACACACACACACACACACACACACACACACACACA
>JADRCD010216961.1:71226-88018 GCA_019843815.1 Montemys delectorum
GAAAGAAAGAAAGAAAGAAAGAAAGAAAGAAAGAAAGAAAGAAAGAGAAATGGAAACATATCCATTCCTCTGTTGAGGGACATCTGGGTTCTTTCCAGCTTCTGGCTATTATAAATAAGGCTGCTATGAACATGGTGGAGCATGTGTCCTTACATATCATTACATGTTGGAGTATCTTCTGGGTATATGCCCAGGAGTGGTATAGCTGGGTCCTCTGATAGTACTATGTCCAATTTCCTGAGGAACCACCAACCTAATTTCCAGAGTGGTTGTACCAGCTTGCAATCCCACCAGCAATGAAGGAGTGTTCCTCTTTTTCCACAAACTCACCAGCATCTGCTGTCACCTGAGTTTTTGATCTTAGTCATTCTGACTGGTGTGAGGTGGAATCTCAGGGTTGTTTTGATTTCCATTTCCCTGATGACTAAGGATGTTGAACATTTCTCAGCCATTCGGTATTCCTCAGTTGAGAATTCTTTATTTAGCTCTGTACCCCATTTTTAATAGGGTTAATTGATTCTCTGGAGTCTAACTTCTTGAGTTCTTTGTATATTCTGGATATTAGGCCTCTATCAGATATAGAATTAGTAACAATCTTTTTCCAATCTGTTAGTTGCCATTTTGTCCTATTGACAGTGTCCTTTGCCTTACAGAAGCTTTGTAATTTTATGAGGTCCCATTTGTCAATTTTTGATCTTAGAGCATAAGCCATTGGTGTTCTGTTCAGGAAATTTTCCCCTGTGTCCATGTGCTCAAGGCTCTTCCCCACTTTCTTTTCTATTAGTTTCAGTGTATCTGGGTTTATGTGGAGGTCCTTGATCCACTTGGACCTGAGCTTTGTACAGGAGATAAGAATGGATCGATTTGTATTCTTCTTCATGCTAACTACCAGTTGAGCCAGCACCATTTGTTGAAAATGCTGTCTTTTTTCCCACTGCATGGTTTTATGTCCTTTGTCAAAGATCAAGTGACAAAAGGTGTGCGGGTTCATTTCTGGGTCTTCAATTCTATTTCATTGATCTACCTGCCTGTCACTATACCAATACCATGCAGTTTTTATCACAATTGCTCTGTAGTACAGCTTAAAGTCAAGGATGGTGATTCCACCAGAGGTTCTTTTATTGTTGAGAATAGTTTTCGCTATCTTAGGGTTTCTTTTGTTATTCCAGATGAATTTGCAAATTACTCTTCCCAAGTCTGTGAAAAATTGGGTTGGAATTTTGATGGGGATTGCATTGAATCTGTACATTGCTTTCGACAAGATGGCCATTTTTACTATATTAGTCCTGCCAATCCTTGAGCAAGGGAGGAATTAGAAAAAGGACCCAGGAGCTGAAGGGTTTGCAGTCCCTTAGGATGAACAACAATATGAACTAACTAGTACTCTCAGAGCTCCCAGGGACTAAACCACCAACCAAAGAGTATACATGGTGGGACTCATAGCTCCAGCAGCATATGTAGCAGAGGACGGCCTAGTCGGTCATCAATGGGAGGAGAGGCCCTTGGTCCTGTGAAGGTTCTATGCCCCAGTATAGGGGAATGCCAGGGCCAGGAAGTGGGAGAGGGTGGGTTGGTAAGCAGCGGGAGGGGGTGTCAGGGTTTTTTTTTTTTCTTTTTGGAGGGGAAACCAGAAAGGAGATATCATTTGAAATGTAAATAAATAAAATAAAAATAAATGGAAACATAGATAGACTAGACAACTAACAATGTCTTCATCCTATAGGAAGATGGAAGACTACCTTTGCCCAATGTAGAAGCAGAGGGACTACAGTTGTCCAAAGAGTGAAAGCTTTGGAGGAGCAGAAGCAGCAAAGGCCATGGTGATTTGAGTCTGGACCTGATTTTTAATAGCACAATGAACATCAGATCACTCCTGCTGTTTTGACTTTTGAAGTCCCCTGTAATCATTAAGTCTGCTTTTTTTAAAACTCCATTTTTATCTTTCTAAGTCTATAGATGCCTAGAAGCTATGAGCAAGGACAGTTTGCTTATACACAGCTTTATTTGGTAAATATCTTCATAACATTGTAAGAAAAATATAAAGTAACATCCAAATTCATACGCCTGCTTTCCTTCTAAATAGAAAATTGGAAAACGCCACCATGGAAAGAATCAAGGATCCAGAGTTTGACAGAGAGTAAAAGACAATCAAGAACACTCTGGAAGCCCAAGAACCCATAGGGACATCAGAGGAGCGGATGTAAATGAGGTCAGCTGCGGGGACAAAAGAAACAACTTCCTCACCTCACATCCTGCCTGGGACATCAGAGAGCAACCTGTAAAGTGAATGCTAAAGATAGACTCCTCCTCCCACATCACTTCAAAAAGCAAAATAAAAGATACCCAGTCTCCATAGGAACGCCAACGAAGACAGGAACAACAACAACAACAACAACAACAGGAAAAACAGCAGTAACGGCATGGGCTCGGACATTCTTCTAAGTACCATGCCAACATTGATTAATTTCTTTCCTATTCACTTGTTTTCAGACAGGGTCTCATTGTGCAGCCATCTTTTAACTCCCAAAGGCTGAGATTACAGGCATGGGGCCACTAACCTGTTTAACCATGTCACTCCTTTGATGAGCTGTATAAATGTCGATGACTCTTTTCTTACAGGTGACACCTGTCTCTTCACCTTTTCCCCTGGGCTGTGACCAGATATGACCCAGGGAGTACGGCTGAAGTGATAAGAAATGAATCTAGGGTATTCGGAGCTTCCTTTTGACTAATACCCACTTATCTGTGAGCACATACCATGTGTGTTTTTTTGTGACTGGGTTACTTCACTCAAGATGATATTTTCAAGTTCCATCCATTTGCCTGTGAATTTCATGAAATCATTGTTTTTAATAGCTGAGTGGTATTCCATTGTGTAAATGTACCACATTTTCTGTATCCATTCCTCTGTTGAGGGACATCTGGGTTCTTTCCAGTTTCTGGCTATTATAAATAAGGCTGCTACGAACATAGTGGAGCATGTGTCCTTGTTATATGTTGGAGCATCTTTTGGGTGTATGCCCAGGAGTTTTAAGGCTGCGTCCTCAAGTAGAACTATTTCCAATTTTCTGAGGAACCACCAGAGTGATTTCCAGATTGGTTGTACCAGCTTGCAATCCCACCAGCAATGGAGGAGTGTTCCTCTTTCTCCACATCTTTGCCAGCATCTGCTGTCACCTGAGTTTTTGCCCTTATCCATTCTGACTGGTGTGAGGTAGAATCTCAGGGTTGTTTTGATTTGCATTTCCCTGATGGCTAAAGATGTTGAACAGTTCTTTAGGTGCTTCTCAGCCATTTGAGATTCCTCAGTTGAGAATTCTCTGTTTAGCTCTGTACTCCATTTTTAATAGGGTTATTTGGTTCTCTGGAGTCTAACTTCTTGAGTTCTTTGTATATTTTGGATATTAGCCTTCTATTGGATGTAGGGTTGGTAAAGATTTTTACCCAATCTGTTGGTGCCGTTTTGTCCTATTGACAGTGTCTTTTGCCTTCCAGAAGCTTTGTAATTTTATGAGGTCCCATTTGTCAATTCTTGATCTCTGTGCATAAGCCATTGGTGTGCTGTTCGGGAAATTTTTCCCTGTGCCAATGTGTTCAAGGTTCTTTCCCACTTTCTCTTCTATTAGATTCATCATATCTGATTTTATATGGAGGTCCTTGGTCCACTTGGGCTTGAGCTTTGTACAAGGAGATAAGAATGGGTCGATTTGCATTCTTCTACATGCTGACCACCAGTTGAACCGGCACCATTTGTTGAAAATGCTGTCTTTTTTCCACTGGATGGTTTTGGTACACAGGGATGTGGGGGTTGGGGGGAGGGGAGCCGGGATAACCCATGACTCCAGCTGGATATGAAGCAGAAGACTACCTCGTCTAGTCTCACTGGAAAGGAAGCCCCCTTGGTCCTATGGAGCCTTGATGACCCAGGATAGGGGAATGCTAGGGTGCTGAGGCGGGTGTGGATAGGCAGGTGGGGGAGCACCATCACAGAGGCAGGGAGTTGGGGATAGGGAGCTTGCGGAGGGGAAAATGAGGAGGAGGATAACATTGAAATGTAAATAAATAAAATAACCAATAAAAAATATATATATATATAAAAAGAGAAGCGAAGCTAGGCTTTGAGTGGTTTGTATGTTTCTAGAACATTCCCAGGAACCTCATGTCCACCACGGAACAAGCCCAAGCTCGCTTTACTCATTTCAGCCTATTGGGAGAGTGAGAAAGGGTGTCTGTGATTTGATTTCTCTCAATGAAAACGTGATAGTTAGGACTTTCTGTCTGAGGCTCTTAGTACTTAGGGAAGGCATCTTCTGACATCATACTTTGCACTAGATTGCCATGTGGACACAAAGACACAGTTCAAGCAAGTGGGGACGTGGAAGCAGGTGGCTGAGTGACAAAGTGAGTACAGTTAATGATGATGTGAACAGAGTGTACACTAGGTGCGTTCAGGACAACAGAAAAGAAATGACAACGATCAGGGCTAAGGCATTTGTTAATTAGCAAGATTTACTGTTCCACAATGTATATTGATTCCAAAACATGTCCCATAAGATATGCTGAACTTTACCTGTGGCTGAAAAAGAAAAGGGATTTTAAGGCAAACGAAAGACCGGGAGCAGCTGGTTTGATTTTTGCTGCTGCTGGAAGAAAAGTGACGAGGGAAAGTGGTTACCTCTTAAGCTCTTAGGGAAGAAGAGAGAGTGCACAGAAGACATTAAGTTGCATACGTAAGAGAGTGATTCTTCACCAAAACATTAATTTAACAATCATTTCCAAGTGTTGAGGTTTTTGCTTTTCTTCCTAAATAATACTTAAATATAGTATATGCCACACTTGATATTCAAATATCCCGATCGAAGTTTGGAGACATTTTGAATGACTCAGGCTCCTGCTTCGCATGGAGAAGGGAGTGGGTGCTCAAATGACTGTAGTATGATTGGGGGAGGGGTTCCACAGGCAGCAGGAAGCTCTGCAGGGAAGAGCTGGCTCACCACAGCAGGGAAGGCTGCGAAGCAGAGAAAGTTCTTTTCCCTCAGTTTGAAATAATGGAGCTATGGAATTCTTCCTGAGATATTTTGTACACAGTTCACGTCTGAGCAAAGAGCCAGATCCTTCATTCTTCTTCTGAGCTTTATGACAATTTTGACATCAGAATTCTCTGGAACATTTATAGCTTTAAATATTCTGTTCCATTGAACTACCAGACCTGTGATTTGGGGAACAAGAAGAGTTCTAAGGCAATAATAATAATGATTTAGGGATCAGACATCAGTCTGATATTAAGTTACCAACTTTTAGTCACTAAAAGTTATTTAAAAGTAATTCACAGGTATAAAGGTTAATTGTGACCAGGTGTAGTGGCACACACCTTTAATCCCAGCACTTTGCAGGTAGAGGCAGACTGACCTCTGTGAATTCAAGACCAGCCTGTTCTACATGATGAGTTCAAGGCCTGGTCTACATAGTGAGTTCAAGGCCAGCCAGAGCTACCTAGTAAGACCCTGTCTCAAACAAACAAACAAACAAACAAACAAACAGAGGTTGTGTTTTGCTTCATAAAATTTTTTTTTCTATTTTCATCTATTTTTGTTTGGGTATATGCCTATCAAACTTCATCAGGAATTGTTTCTGATCTTTGGGGCAGCATAAACTGCTTATAATGGTTAATACTGATTGCCAAGTTGGCAAGATGTACAAGATGTATTAGCCTCTAGGAGGCAAGCCTTTGGACATGCCTGTGAGGGAGGTTTTAGATTGAGTTAATTGAGGTGGAAAGCCTCATCCTAAACATAGGCAGCGCTATTCTATGGGCTGGAGTCTAAGACTATATCAAAAGGAAAAAGTAAGCTGAGCATCAGCCTCTCTCTCTCTCTCTCTCTCTCTCTCTCTCTCTCTCTCTCTCTCTCTCTTTATCTCTCTCTGCTTCCTGGTGTGGACACAACATGACCAGCTGCCTCAAGCTCCCACCATCATGGCTTTGCACTGTGATGGACTGTATCCCTTAAAACTGTGAGCCCTTCCTTCCTTAAGCTACTCTTGTCTGCCATTTTGCCACTATACTGAGAAAAACAATTCGTGAAGTATTCCATGGTCAGGAATGTTACAGTCCACCTGAGATCGTACCGTAGATCCATCACATGATTTTGAACTTCAGTTACTAATCTATAAAGTAGGAATGGGAATATTGGCTTTGTATAGTTCTGTGACTGACCCAAACCCTGATTCCAGTAATCAGCACTTAGTAGCCCAACAGGAAGATATATAACAAAGCCCCTTGCTCTCTCCACATCAGAGAGGTTAATGTTGAGATTTCAAAGGCTTCCTTTTCAACTCTTGGCTTTGATTTTCTTTCCTTTTACTTGCTTATACGTCTTGTGTACCTATCTTAATTTTATATAAATCTGTTTGGGTAAAGTAACAGAAGAAAAACAAGTAGGGAGTGGATAGAAAAAATAGCAGCAACCATTGATTCAGGAGTTGGGACCTTTCCCAACTTAGGCAGGGAAGCATCTAAGGAAGGATGACATAATTGGACAGCATGCTTCCAGAAGTACATAGTCATAGACAGACACATAGAGGGCTTGACACAACCTTCTTATCAATTGCATGAGACCAGGTGAAAAAGAAAATCACTTCTTATACAGGGCTACCTCCTCCCAAGCCTCCTAAAAGGGAACCCTGAAGCAATGTAAAGTGACCATCCTTTGCCACATGAGTTCCTTTGCAGCTGATCATGTCTTCAGCCTGCACACAATAAGGTTGGTCATAGCCCAGAGGTCGACTACAGCTATGAAATCTGGAGGGGAAGTAACTGAGAAGAAGTTGGGAAGAAACACAGTTTGGGGGATAAGGGAATACAATGATCTACCATAATTTACTTTCCCACTGTTCTAGTTTTAAGTCCAAGCACAGGGCCCTGGTAGAGGCAGGTTCTGCTGAGATCTTGCTCCCTCACTCAAAGATGGCTACCATGTGGTCCATCATGAAAGCCTCACATCATCCTAATCTAATTGTCCCTACATTCTTTTATTCAAATAACATCACATTTTGGGGTATGACCTCCTCACACAAATCTGGGGGAATTATAAGTCTGTGTCAGAGAAGAAGCTTGGAAGAACAAAGAGGAAACACAGTGAGAGTCCAGAGGGTCACCTGGCAAGGCCTGACTTCACATTTGGAACAGGACCCCCTTCCAGAAGCAGCAAGTCCTGTGCCGTGAAGAAAGGCAAAGCATCTGAGGCAAACAGAAGCACAGCGCCTCCTATCAGCAGCTTGTAGGCACTGCCGAGATGGCTTTCCAGCCTTCAAAATCCTAAAACATTGCCTGCCTTGTTCTATAGTATTTATTGTGGCAGATATTCACACGGGAAGCAGAGAGGTGAATCAGTAAATGAAATGAAATCAGTAAACTTGAAATGGCATAGAGCCAGAATCACAATGAACACCAAAAAAATGGAGTCGAGGATGAAAGGACCTGGAGGTGTTTGGGGGTGGAGCAAAAGGTTGTGCATGATGTGAAAGCAAAAGGAGAATGGAAGGGAACACACAGAGAACAAGAAGAAACGAGATGTCTTAGTTAGGATTTTATTGCTGTGAAGAGACACCATGGCCAAGGCAACTCTTATAAAGGAAAACATTTAATTGGAGCTGGCTTACAGTTTCAGAGGTTCAGTCCATTATCATCATGGGAAAAAAGCATGGCAGCATTCAGGCAGACATGGTGCTGGGGGAGCCAGGAAGAGACTGGGATTCCACACTGGGGGGCGCTTAAGCATAGGAGACCTCAAAGCCCACTACATAGTGACACAGTTCCTCCAACAAGGCCACACCTAATTCACTAGGACCACACTCCCTAATAGCGCCACTCCCCATGGCCAACCATTTGAACACACGAGTCTATGGGGGCCAAACCTATCCAAACCACCATCCAGGAGAAAGGGACGGGACAACAAAAAGCAGATTTTGTTTGGAAAAAAAAATGCCATGATGAGACCTAATCCTTTGTAAACAAATAAATGATAGATAAATAGATAGATAGATAGATAGATAGATAGATAGATAGATAGATGAGTAGATAGACAGACAGATAGACAGACCTGACCATATTTATTGTTTGTTTATTGTTATACTAAAATGGAAGCTGTAACTGTCATATCTGGCCACAGATCAGAAGAATCTATGGATAATAATCAATAAATATCAACAAAAGCTCTCAATCCCCATTGGTTTTAGTTCAGTTGGTTGGAGTGGAAATCTAGATATTTATTGGTAAGTGGTAAGAAGGAATGCTACTTATTAGCAGATAGATTCATTTAACCAGCAAATATGTATTGAGTAGCTACATAAGGAATATGTATTTGTAAGGCAAGCTAGGAAGGATCTGAGAAAAGAGGTCTTGCGGTAGCCTTTAAACACCTTCATGCAAACATCAGAGTTCAGACCTGAACTTGGGAGTCTTCACTCCCTCCCTGTCATCCCTTGTGTTCTTGTTGCTTTTCCACGAGACTTTGTCTTTTATAACTTCACAACCCTCTCAAATGCACCCTTCTTAAACCATTTCTATAGCTCCAGCCCCATGAGCCTCTCTCCTCCACAATAACACTCTCAAATAATCTCCTTGCCTCTTGATGTGGCTCACATGGCCACCCTCTGCTTGGCTGCATGCTCCACTTCTGAGAAATAGCAGTCCAGCCTGACTCTAGCATGCCTGTACCGAGGCTCCCTTTACGAGTGCCCATCATCAACAGGGTAACACATTTTATGCTCATTCTGCCTCTGAGATAAGAGTTTAGGGTTTGCTTGCTGGAAAGGGTCCAAACACTCAGCTTTTACCATGCCTATCCATCCCCAGTGAGCACTCCATGGTTCAAGACACAGAGAGACACCAAGAGGACAAGTCTGAGTGGTGTATACTGTTTTTTACTGTGAGGTTTTCAGTCAGGCAGGACACTCATGGTTGATGAGATAAGCTGATAGCTAGAAGACTCCACCTAAACTGAGGCACTAGGAACCTATTAAGAAGCTTGTTTCCAACACTGCTCAGAGAGGTGCCCTGGCACTGCTAGTGATACACCAGTGGGAGTTACAGAACCCATGGTAGCCTCCGTGCAGTCGTTTATAAAGTGGGAATAGTGGGGGCTGGAGAAGGCTTAGTCAGCAAAGTGCTTGTTTCACAGCATTGAGGGCCTGAGTCAGAATCCTTGAATTGCACAGAGCATGGTGCAGCAGCATGCATGTGCCTGGAAAGCCAGAGTCACAAGATGGGAGATAGAGACAGGAGAACCAATGAGAAAGCTCTGGAGCCAGCCAGCCCAGCCTATGAGACAAAGTTCCAGGCCACTGAGAGGCTCTGTCTCAAACAAAAAGGTGGGAGGTCCCTAAAGACTGACACTCCACTGGTTCTCTGTGGTGGGTAGTTAATATTGGCTGTCAATTGGACAGGATCTAGTATCATCTCAGATGCTAAACTCTGAGCATGTCTGTGAAGAATTCCTTTGATTAGGCTGGGCTCTGGGAATGCCTGTGAGAGATTATCTTGATTAAGCTGTCTGAGATGGAAAGAACCATGGGTAGCACCATTTCTGTGCTGGGGTGCTCAGCTGAATAAAAAGAAAAGGGCAAGCTGAACACTAGGCACCATGATAGTCTGCTTCCTCTGGATGCACTGAACCCAGCTGCCTCAAGCTCCCGCCACCAGAGCTTCCATGCCCTTATAAACTGTGAGGCAAAATAATCTCTTCCTTTTTGGAAAGGTTTGTGGGGGGTCCGGTTATCTATCACAGTAACAGGAAAAGGAACTGAGACATCAGTTGATCTCTACAAATGTGTTGGATATGTGCTTACTCACAGGCACCCTAACACCAAGATACATAGGCTCACAGAAAGAGAAAATAAAACATATCCTCCCCTTACATTGGAAATCACTGATGCTCAACAAACTTAGCCAAGACTACTGTGCTGATGATGGTCACTCTTGTCACGTTCTTAAGGAGGAGTATGCCCAAAGACAAGCACTCTAGCTGTCTTAGTTAGGGCTACTATGGCTGTGATGACCAAAGCAACTCGGGAAAGAAAGTGTTCATTGGGCTTTTGCTTTCTCATCACTGTTGATCGCAGAAGGAAGTCAGGACAGAAACCTAAACAGGGCAGGAACCTGGAGGCAGGCGCTGATGCGGAGACCATGGAGGGGGTGCTGTTTACCGACTTGATCTTCATGTTCACTCAGCCGACTTTCTTAGAGAACCCAGTATCACCAGTCAAGGGTTAGCACTACCACAAAGGGCTGGGCCCTTCCCCACCAACCACTAATTAAGAAAATGCCCTACAGATTTGACGACAGCCCAATCTTCTGCAGGCATTTTCTTAATTGAGGTTCTCTCCTCTACTACGATTTTTAGCTTGTGTCAAGTTGATATAAAACTAGTCAACACAACTGACCCCTGGTCAACCTGACACACAAACATACCACTTTACAATTAGAACCTTTCCTTTCTCATTTATCCCCAAGATGACATGTTAATATTAAAATTACTATATAAACATAAATAATCTTAAAAGTCCTTCATTCTCGACAAATTCAAACACATTAAAAGTCAGTCTTTTTAAAAATAAAAATCTTAGCTGAAAAGTGATGGCACACACCTTTAATTCCAGAACTTAGAAGGTAGAGGCAGGCAGCTCTCTGAGTTTGAAGTCAGTCTGGTCTAAATACTGAGTTCTAGGAGAGCCAGGGCTATCCAGAGAAACCCTATTTCCAAAAGAAACAATCTCTCTCTCTCTCTCTCTCTCTCTCTCTCTCTCTCTCTCTCTCTCTCTCTCTCTCTCTCTCTCTCTGTGTGTGTGTGTGTGTGTGTGTGTGTGTGTGTGTGTGTGTGTGTGTGTGTCTGTAAGTGAATTCAAAGTCTCTCAATTGTGGGTTCCTATAAAATCAAAATTAAGTTGAACACTTTCTTACTTCAAGAGGAAAGAACCAGACATAATCACAACCTGAACAAAGCAAGACCACACTCCAACCATGAAATAATCAGGTGTCCAATATCTGGGATTCTCTTACAGTCTTCTGAACTCCTCAAAGGGCTTGAAGTCACTTCTCTGGCTCTGCCCACTGCAGCCCACGCAGCTTGTCTTCTAGGCTCTGGCTGACTCTATTCCACCACTGATGCTGTTCTTGGTTGGTCGTGCCATGGCACTGGCATCTCCAAAATGTTGGGGGTTTCTAATGCAACTGGGCTGCAGTTTCACCAGTAGCCCCCTCCTAGGTTCCTTTCATGGTACCAAACCTCAACTACTCTTCATGGTCCCTTCAGTCCCAGAGCTTCCACTGCTGATTGCACCACCACCTATCAGCTGCTCTCTGACACCCCTTCATGCTTTCAAAAGCAGTACCACCTGGGTGGTTCTTACACTACCAAGTTCAGCTGCCAGCACAAGGTACAGCCTTGGCCTCTTCTGGAATACAGTGTGTGTGTGTGTGTGTGTGTGTGTGTGTGTGTGTGTGTGTGTGTGTACGTGTGCTGACCCTGAGGAAACACTTTCCAAAAAGATTTCACCTCAATGATGCTGGTATCTGAATCACCACTAATTTCTCAGCTCTAGCTAACAGCATCAACTGCCCCAATAAAGCAAAGGTTTCACTTTAGTCTTTTGTTGAATCATGGCTGGCTCTCTGCTCCAGCTGATCAGAACCACTGAATCTTAATTCATATATGCAACATCCCCAGTAGTCTTTAAGTAACTCTCAAATTTCTCTCTGGAACGTCATAAGCCAGGCCTCCATCTTCTGTATTTTTCTCAGCACTCTTTTCTTCTAAGCTCCCACAGAACGGCTCAACAAGCTTTGAATGCTCAGTGGCTTTCCTTACCCAAAGTTTCAAAATCCCCTCCCCCCAAAAGAACATGGTTATGTCTGTCACAGAAATACCCAACTCCTAGCACCAATTTCTGTCCTTGTTAAGGTTACCGTTGCTGTAATGAAACATCAGGACCAAAGCAACTTGGGGAGGGAATGGTTTATCTGATACACACTTCCTCATCATTGTTTGTCATTGAAGGAAGTCAAGACAGGAATCAGACAGGGCGGGAACCTGGAGGCAGGAGCTGATGCAAAGGCTACAAGAGGGTGCTGCTTACTGGCTTACTCCCCATGGTTGTCTTAGTCTTTTTTCTTATAGAACCAGGACCACCAGTCTAGGGTAAGCCAATCTACAATAGGCATGGCCCTCCCCCATCAATCACTGAGAAATAACCCTACTGACTTTCTTACAGCTTGATCTTTTGGAGGGCATTTTCTTAATTGACACCCTCTTCTCCATAATAACTTTCAGCTTGTGTCAACTTGACATAAAACTAGCTAGCACACCAGCCAAAGCCACAGGAAGAGTGGAGAGGGTTCCTCACACACTAATAGAGGTCACAACCTATGTCTGGAGGTGGAACAGCTACCAAGATTGGTCTGGAACCTATTGACTTGGTCAAGAGGAAGATCGGCTCTGCAAAGAAAGCAGGCTTTGCATCACCTCTGTCATCTATGAACTCATGGTGCTGCTTTTAAATGTTAAGATGCATATCATTTTCATAGCAAAAACTGTCATAAATCCATCACACATTTGGGTTTAGTATGAACAAATAATCATTTGCATCCCAAATTTCACATCTAATACAACAGTTATAAGCACTTAGCTGTATTTCCCATCTTTTTTTGCTTATCTGCATCATTTTGACCACAGTGTACAGTTTCCTATTTCTCAAGGATCTGAACATTTTCAGATCCCTCTACTGACTTCAACATCATTTAAGTGTCACATGACATTGTATGAATCTATGTAAGCATGCACCTACAGTAGATGTCTTTGTTTCATTTCTGTTGTGGTGATAAAATACCTTGACAAGAGCATCTTATGGGAAAAGATTTATTTTGGTCCACAGTTTCAGAGGAATACAGTCCATCACGGTGTGGAAGGCATGACAGAAGGAGAATGTTCATCACAGTGCATGCATCACAGTCTTGAAGTGGAGAGAGAAAAGGAAGTAAGGCTAGGCTAGAAAACATCAAAGCCCTTGCCCAGTAACATACTTTCTCCACCTCCTAAAGGTTTTGCAACCTCTCCAAACAGCACCATCATCTGGAAAACAATTTTCAAACACATGAGCCCATGGGGGACATCTTACAATCAAACCATAACAGTAGACATGCACAGCACCCTCTATTTCTTATTTCTGTAGCTAGGACTACAACAAATGACTTCCAGGCAATGGCTGGGCTTCCTCCTAGCTGTCTGACCTGTCTTTCTCTCATAGAATGGGGGTACTAGGAGTTCCTGTATTATAGAATTGGCATTGTGAGATAGACAAATGAATACACTTACAACATAATAAGTGCTCAATGAAATGGAGCTACTATGGTAAATTAAAAAAAAAAATCAAAGGATGAAAAGCCTGTGTGTTTCAGGGGGATAAATAAGCTCATTTCTCTTAAACTCTGTAAGACAGAAAGGCCCATACAAGCTGCCAGGCTTGCCTCTAGCAACCTCATATTAGGTCTTTTATGCACTAAGTTGTCTAACATCACAGGCAAGATTCATCTTTTAGAATTATTTATCCAGGAACAGTCACACAGTGCCAGTGGAAGAACGCAGGGTGCTATTTCTCAGAGGATGAAAGAAGAGAGGGAGCTCCCTTCTGTCCTTGGGAATAGTCAACTCGTGCTTATAAAGAAGCAAGTATTGCTCATTGGAGATTGAAGCTCAATTTTGCTAAACCTTTCAAATTTAGGGGACACCAGAAGAGTAGACTTTTGTATACCTTCTCCTGGTTGTCAAACATTATCGAATTTTCCCCACTGTTTCTACAGACCTGGCGCAGGTCAATCAAGATATGTATGTGGAGCAAATTTGCCCCAGACTCTGACCTTCTGTGCATCTGGTCAAAGAAAAGCAATACCTCTGCATAGTTCACATCTTCAAAAGAACAAAGTTCACACCAGTGCCTGCTGCAAAGTTCAGCTCCTCTCCACATTCCACTGCATGCCTCCCATAGCCAGCCCCCCACAGCTGAGAATAGCTGTACTGTGCCTTTGCCAAGATGCTCAACACTTCTCTCCTTTCCTGAGGCAGAGGAAATGAATAGGACAGGAGTATATTATCTTAGCCAGAAGGCTAAGCAGACCCCAGTGAAAGGGAGAGAGATGTTCATTGCAGTATCCAGGCACCAGCGGGAGTTAAGAAGGAAGAGACTCTGGGTTTAGGTAACTCCAATAGGGCTTCTAGGACAAGGGTTCTAACCTGGTTGGTGAGGATAGGGTAACTTTGAGAGGAGACAAAGGGGTTTGCTTTTAGATAACAGGAAAAGAAGCCACACTTAGTTGTTTGTGGATCTACCAGTTAACCCATCCTTGTCTCTGAAAAAGTCTATATAGTTGAGCCTGATATCTTTAGTTTGTTTTCTTTGGGTCAGGGAGAGGTATAAGAGATCAAACATAACTATCGTGTATCTTCTGAGAAAGTAACCACACACTGGCTCAGCTGGCCATGTATTCCTGCTTTCCAGCCTGTACATGTATTTGCTCTCTTACGAGTACCGGGCTAGGAGTGAGTCCCTGGCCACAATCCAGGAAGGAACACAGGCTCTGCAGAGACAGGATGACAGGCACAAAATTGTGGGTGGAGAGGACGAATGAGGCACCCGAGCCGACAGATGAGGTGGGCTTCCTGAAGAAGCCACCAGCTGGGCTGCATCTGGGGGAGTGTGGGAGTCTGCCATGCAGAGACAAGGAGGAGGGATGCTCCAGGTAGCAGCAACTACATGGGCCAAGGCAGAGGATGATGAAAATTGCTAGTTTATAGCAGGGAGGCACTACCCTCTTCCCACCTCTTCATTCCTGGTCTTTTTGCTAATTGTGGTTTTCTGGAGTCTTGGGAAGAAAGGACTCTCTGGTGAAACTCTAAGGACCCTATTGCCATTCATACCCATGAAGCTCAGCAAAGGCTAAAAGCAATGCCCGTAATCCCAGAACTGGAGAGAGAGGGGCAGGAGATTCTAAAATTCAAGAGTATCCTGAGGTCATGTCCTTCAAAAAGAACTTTCTAACAGCCTCTTGATGTCTCAGAATGTACAACTTCAGAACCAAGACACTAGACTATCAAACACCAAGACCCATGGTGAAGCCATATTCAGAAGTCCCAGTTCCCATACCAGAGCAAGAACACAAGAGAGCCCCCTGAGAAATGCCAGCTTGGGCTCTGTGGCTTGTCATATAGCATTACCCAGAAGAACATGAGGGGAGAAAAAGAGAAACCCTGGAAATCAAATCTTTTCTCCCTGCAATGTTCAGGTGAGGGACACTGGAAGTCTCAGCCCCACTAGAGGTTTCGCTGTTTGTTTCCAGCATAAGCGGTAATTATCATCAGATTGCTGTCCCTAGTGATCTCGGGCTTCCAAAACACGCGTATTCTGTGAGTGTCTGGTGAATTAGTAGTGTCTATATTTTCTGTCACTGTTTTCAAGGTTGAGTTTTATCGGGGAGGAAAATATTAGAAGTTTTTTTCTATAATAAACCAGGATTACTTCACTTCCACTAACATCCTTCAAGGCAAGGTCAACAAGCAAGTGAGTCAATGCAGATGGTGTCCTTGGGTTTCCTGCCCTTCCATGTCAGTGGCATACCACACAGAACCCCCAGCTGTACGGGAGCTAGCATGTATGTTCATATCTGATGTCTGACAGCCGCCTCTCATGGTGGGTTAGCATTATTGACCCTATCAGCATTCTATTACCCCCTTCTTGGTTAAAGCCCTCTACTTTATCTGAAGTCTTACTGGGTCAACTGAATTGACAACTTTCTGAGCTTTACAACGGGTGCAGCCATGCGACATCACTGGGCATTTAGAAGAGAGAGAGCAACACCTCTACTGGGGAGTTGTCTATGTAGCTTTTTGTTATCCTGATGGAGAGAGCCGTGGCCAGCACAGTATGCATCTCCCTCTGGGAATATTAGCCATGAGGGAGTAACCTAAAACAGTAAGGAGAATGAAAGAGAAGGGGTCTGCGAATGAGATGACATACCGGAAGCTTACCTAAGCCCGGAGCAACTGTATGTGTTAAGAGCACCATAGAATCCCTTTCATAGTACCTGCATCTAAGCATATTTTTGTATTGATAACTATTTCTATGTCGATCATTTAATAATGTCAAGATTGGGCTGGGACGATGGCTCGCTCAGTAAAGCACTTGCCTCACAAACATGAGGACCTGAGTTTGGAAACCCAGAACAAATGTGGAAAGCTGGGTGGTACACACTTGTAAGCTCAATGATGGTGAGATAGGAGGCAGGGATGGGCAGTTGGGAGCTCACTGACCAACTCACCAAGCTGGCTTGGTGAAGCCCTAGACAGTGAGAGATCTTGTCTCAAAAAAAGGGGGGAAGGTGCCTAATAATAAAAGCTGAGGTTGGCCGGCCAGACAGTGGTGGCGCACGCCTTTAATCCCAGCACTTGGGAGGCAGAGGCAAGCAGATTTCTGAGTTCGAGATCAGCCTGGTCTACAGAGTAAGTTCCAGTACAGACAGTTATACACAGAGAAACCCTGTCTCAAAAAAACAAAAAACAAAAATAAAAACAAAAAAAATAAACAACAAAAAAACAAATAAAAGCTGAGGTTGTCTTCTGACGTCTACACACATACATGTGCATACCACATACACATGTACATAGACATACACATGCACACACACATGTGCACACCTCCACAATGCACACACACACACACACACACACACACACACACACACACACAC
>JADRCD010216962.1:0-21677 GCA_019843815.1 Montemys delectorum
CCAACCTGGCTCTTGCATTGTGTTTTCCCACTCTGTCTTAGTTTTCCGGAGTGTTGTGGGAGGAAGCTCGGTACCGGTGTCCCCGTCACTGGCTGGGACTTACAGGTAGAATTTGATGAGCAGTAATGAGTCTGCACCACACAAACTCCTTGCTGAAGTGGAAAGAAACATTGCAAAGCCGTCTGGAGGCTCTCCCCTAAAGCAGATGACTTCCCCAACCTGGGGTTTGACCCTGTTGGTAGTACTAAATCACATTTTGTTCATCCGTCAGTGATGGGTGTTTCAGTTATTACATCAGAAATGTCGTGACTTATGTGATTTCAGAGTTTTGTTTTAGATATTGTATGAAAAATTTAACAGAAATCTAATTGGTTTGTTGTTTTTCCCTTTGCTTTCCCTTTGTTTTGTCTGTGTTGCCTCATCTGTCAGTTTCTTCCCTCTCTGCTATTTGTATGCTTTGAGCACATACTGTCAGTTTTCTCTCTTTTTCTTTAATATCTTTTTTTTTTTTAAACTTTTCTCTGAATGGGTTGATTATAAATAGAGAGAAATACTGAGAAATGCTTCTAAAAAGAAGGCTAGAAATATCTGGACCATTAAAGAAACATTTGTTTGGATTAATTGACTTTCTCTTAAGGTATGGTTCTAAGAAAGGCGAGATGCCCAAAGTGAACACATTTTAATTTGGAAAACCTAGGATGGAACACTTGTATTTCATCAGTTGAGTTTTTGTTAAAGTAGCTTTGTTTTTGTTTTTTCTTCTTCGACTGATGAGTTTATTCTTTGGAGAGTTACAGTTCTATCCTTTGAAGAGGGTGGAAGATGAGTGATGTAAAAGAAAGGAGCTTTTACTATGTACAAGATGAGTAGTATAGCATTTAGCACAGGAAAGGATGTATACATGAGAGGGATGAAATACAATGCATATTTGATGTCAGCTTCAGCCAACTTATTCTGTAAGCTACAACCCGATGTGATAAATGTAAAGAACTGACTGTTAGCATTCTAGTGATGGGGTGCAGACAGTAAGGAAGGAAACATCAAGCATGTAATTAATACACCTGGTGGCTTCACTTTTAGATTTAGTTAAAAAGGAAGGTTAGTTCTGGTGGCCTGTATGCACACTTAGGAAGCAGAGGCAGGAGCATTTCCTAAGTTTGGGAAGTCAATCTGGGCTACAGTAAGACCCAGTCTCAAAACCAAGACAACAGCAAAAGATGCTGTGAACGCTTCTTAGAAATATTCAGAAATGGTGATCAGTGATTGACCATAGTGCCATGGTAATGGCAGTGAAGTACGCTAGCTAGCTGTCTGTCTCCTGGTAGGCCCCACAGCTGCCATTCACTCAGCCATTGGAGCCAGGTGTGCCTTCTGCTGCTCTTAACACCGGAAGATCATGTTTTAGTGAGGTTTTCACTGAAAACTAGAATTGGCTTACCGCTGAACTTTGTTCTATGTAAAGTACTTTACAAAAGCTGTTTCAGAAGAGTTAATGTACTATATCATTTATAAAATTGAGTATACGTAAATTTATTTATATATTGTTTTCTGTAAATATATAGTATATCATGAATAGAATAAATCATTAGAACATAGTGTTAGAGGCATTTATGTCTGACACATGAAACATTTGAGGACAAGAAGTTTTCCCTCTTTTTTTTTTTTTAATAGTCCAGTCTAGGAAAGAAACATAATGGTCATAACATGAAATAACAGACTCACTGGAGTATTACTTATTTAGTCTGAGTGGGGTCGAAGGTATTTGTTTGCTTTTGTGCTTATGTCTTTGTGTCAAATACTTCTTAAAATACTTAAAGAATATGTAGGCTATTACATGATACCTAAGAGCCTACTGTGTACTAGTACTTTTCCTATAGGTGAAAGGTGAAATTACAGATAGTAACACTTGGGTACAGAGAGGATTGTATCTTAGGGAATGGATCTTGGAGCATGTCTATTGTTATGCTTTTATTATGTATGGTTTTTATGTTAAAACCATTCATTTTTGCTGAAGTATGAACAAAGTTTTTATGAAGCATTTTTGTTTAATTATCCTATTACTGAGTTACTGATATACTTCTTTCCCTTTTACAGGTAATGGCCTCAGCTGCTAAGGAATTTAAAATGGACAACTTTTCACCTAAAGCTGGCACTAGCAAATTGCAGCAGACTGTACCAGCTGATGCATCTCCAGATTCTAAGTGTCCTATATGCTTGGATAGATTTGATAATGTGTCTTATTTAGATCGCTGCCTACATAAGTTCTGTTTTCGCTGTGTACAAGAGTGGTCAAAAAACAAAGCTGAGTGCCCACTGTGTAAACAGCCCTTTGATTCTATTTTCCATTCTGTGAGGGCTGAAGATGACTTCAAGGAGTACGTCCTCAGGCCTTCCTATAATGGTTCCTTTACCAACCCTGAGGTTCGAAGGTTTCGCTACCGGACAACCATGACAAGAGAACGGAACGCCTCTCTTTACTCACCCAGTAGTACTCTAAGTAGAAGAACAACCACACCGCCAGACAGTGGAGTGCTGTTTGAAGGTTTAGGTATTTCAACAAGACCTAGAGATGTAGACATTCCTCAATTTATGAGACAAATGGCATTAAGGGGGCCAACTACTACAGATGAGAGATCTTTACGGAAAATTCAAGAACAAGATATTATTAATTTCAGGCGAACTCTTTATCGTGCTGGTGTTCGAGTTAGAAGTATTGAAGATGGTGGCCGCTACAGGGATATTTCAGCTGAGTTCTTCCGTAGAAATCCAGCTTGCCTTCACAGATTAGTTCCTTGGTTAAAACGTGAACTTACTGTTCTTTTTGGAGCCCATGGCTCATTAGTCAATATTGTCCAGCACATCATCATGAGTAATGTTACTCGCTATGATTTGGAGAGTCAGGCATTTGTGTCTGACTTAAGACCATTTTTGCTTAATCGAACTGAGCATTTTATACATGAATTTATCAGTTTTGCTAGATCTCCCTTCAATATGGCAGCTTTTGACCAGCATGCTAATTATGATTGTCCTCCTTCATCTGAAGAAGGCAGCCGTTCTGATTCTTCAGTCATTACAATATCACCAGATGAAGCTGAAACTCAAGAGCTAGATGTGAATGTATCTACTGTTAGGCAGGCACCCTGGGATGATGAAACTCCTGGACCATCTTATTCAAGTTCAGAGCAAGTGCATGTTGGTGTGTCTTCCCTTTTAAACTCTTCGGACAGTTCAGATGAAGAACTTGTCTCTGGAGGACCCACATCTCAGATACAAGGAGTACAGGCCAATGACGATGTAAGTAATGACAGTGACTCATCGTCAGATAATTGTGTCATTGTTGGGTTTGTTAAGCCATTGGCTGAAAGGACACCAGAACTTGTTGAACTGTCTTCTGATTCTGAGTTGGGCTCTTGTGAGAAAGAGGAGACAGTGAAGACACAAGAACCAGAGCAGTCTTACAGTTCAGGTGATAGTGACGCTAGTCGGTCTTCATCTCCGCGTGCTGTCCTTGGACAAGATGAACAAATGAGTAAAAGCCATTGTGACTCTGACACAAAAAGAAACTCGAAGAAAGAAGAGAAACGATCTACATCGTTGCCAACTCCCAGGGACAGCTCATCTACCAGAGGTGACAGGGTGTGTTCCCCATATAACCATCGACACAGGAAGGGAGGAAGATCAAGGAGTTCAGATTCACGTCCCCAGAGTAGAAGTGGACATGATCAGAGGAATCATAGGAAGCATCATGGGAAGAAAAGACTGAAGAGTAAGAGATCCAGAAGTAGGGAGAGTAGTAGCAGGCCTAGAGCAAGAAAGGACAAGAAGAGATCAAGAACTAGAGATAGCAGCTGGTCAAGAAGAAGCCAGACACTTTCTCTTAGTAGTGGAAGCACCAGTAGATCAAGGTCTCGTAGCAGTGATCATGGCAAAAGAAGATCACGAAGCAGAAATCGAGATCGCTATTATTTAAGAAATAATTATGGAAGCAAATATAAGTGGGAATATACTTACTATAGTAGAAACAAGGACAGAGATGGTTATGAATCATCATACAGGAGGAGGACTCTTTCAAGAGCCCATTATTCTAGACAATCTTCAAGTCCAGAAGTTAGAATTCAATCTTTTTCTGAAAGAACAAATGCTAGGAAGAAGAATCACAGTGAAAGGAAATACTACTACTATGAAAGGCGCCGATCAAGGAGCATGTCCAGTAACAGGTCGAGGACTGCATCAGCTGGGCCTGACCGGGTAAGAAATGAAAAGCCTGGAGGGAAGCGGAAGTACAAAACCCGGCATTTGGAAGGCACTAGTGAAGAGGCTCAACCGGCTCGGGAGTTTGCTTCCAAAGTGAAGGACAGTCATTACCAAAAATCATCAAAATTGGATGGAAATTATAAAAATGAGAGTGACAGCTTTTCAGATAGCAGGTCATCAGACAGAGAGACAAAACACAAGAGGAGGAAAAGAAGGACACGGAGCCTAAGTGTAGAGATAGTTTATGAAGGAAAGGCTGTGGACACGAGTAAACACCACAAAAAGAAAAAGAAGAAACATAAGAAGAAGCATAAGAAACACCATGGAGATAATACTACACGGTCACCAGTTGTTATAACCATCGACAGTGATAGCGACAGGGATTCCGAAGTAAAGGCAGGTGTTGAGTGTAACAATAACAGTCTGCCACAGCCTGTGCAAGAGGACGTCTTGACCCCTTCCTCGGAAGGATTTGAAACTAAAGATGTTGTCACAATAGAAGATGAGCTTGGTGTCCTGGACAAGGAGTGCGATGTTACAGCACTTACTGATGACTTGAATACCAGGCAAACTTTGGAGAATAGTGAATCGCCGGCAGTCTCAGTTGAACAGACTCTTGATATAAGAGAAGAAAGCACCTTTGCCTCTGATTTGGAGAGCCAGTCCAGTAATGTGTCTATTCAGACTGAACCATTGAGACCATTGCCATCTCCGCGGACCTCATTATCATCAGTGTCTCCTGGTAGAGACTGTGATCTGTCATAAAACTGCCAAAGCATCTCCTTGATAATTCAGAGGCTATAGGAAGAAAAGGTGAAAGTCATCTATTGCAGTCTGGTTGGCTTTTCCTGGAAAAACTTTGCCTCTTAAAATATTTTAACTGTTTGTGTGTGTGTTAATTTGTAAAATTCATTATTTGTTCAAGAAGTTATGTATGTCCCATTCCCAGATATATGCACTTTTAAGTGATAAAAATGTTGCTAGCTGTTTATTTAAAACTTGGGAACCTTTTTAAATAAAAATAAAGTTTAGAAGTTATTTCATAAAGCCATATGGTATTGACATATTTTTATGGTAGTATTTTTGAATTTTTTTTTTTTGAAAGTTACTCTGGAAGTGTGTTACAAGCTGGGAGAATGCTTTTAGATGGTTATTTTTCATAAAAGATTTGTATGATTCAAAACATTTCTTAGACTGAAGTAAGTCATTTTAATCTGCACAGGTTGTCTTGACTTCTGCCAAGAGCAAAAGTTTAGTATTTTCTTTATATACTTGGTTATCTGGACTGGCAATAAGACAAATCTGTATTCAACAAAAGACAATAAAACTGTATACTCTAAAAAATTGGACATCTTTCTGTGCAACATTGATTTCTTTAAAGTTTTGCTAGAGCCAAAGGCTTAAAAACTGGGTGAACATTTATAGACTCAGTTTCAGTGGCTAATTCAGTTCTTTAATTGAGTATCTTTTTTACTTTCTTGAGGAGAATGTGACTCTGGAGCATTTGGCTTACTATAAACACAAGAACCCTGGCCAAACCTGCTTTGACAATTCTTCTGCACAAAGTGGCTCTTTGTTTTTATCATTAGATTAGTATCTAATCTGATAAAGGATTGTCAGTGAACAGCAGAGCTTGAACTTACTCTCAATTTGCCTTGTTTTCTGTGTTCTTTCTTCAGTAGAAATTGGAAGGCTTGCTTCATGGCCAGTCTGTATTGGGTTTTAGTGGGAGAACAAGGTATATAGAATCCTTTCCCTCATGGATTTTACCGATTGTTTAAAACAATTGTGCAAAGAATAATTGTGCAAAGAATATATAGTTCTCTGGAGAGCAGAGAGTGTGTGTGTGTGTGTGTGTGTGTGTGTGTGTGTGTGTGTATAAATACATCTTACATACAGTGGGAACCTGATCTTAGTGGAAGTGAGTTCAGTTAGAGTCCAGAAAACAAGTTGACAACAATAGAATCTGAAAGGCAGAAAGTCTACAGCGATATAAAGGCAGGAGTGGGGCCTAGCATGTTAGAAGCAGGATTGTTGAAAGTGTAGAAACAATTTAGGTAAAAATCATGTTTGAAATCTGCTTAAAAGGCAGTAGAAAATGACTTTAAAATAGAATCTAAAATTGATGTTGACAGTTTGAAGTTCACATAGTGAGAAATAGCGGAAGAAATATATGATTCAGAAATGGACTTTGTAATTGCAAGAAGCCTTTTTAAGGGTTCTTGGGGGGACACTTTTCCCGCCCCTTATTCCCAGTTCCTTCCTACCTCCTCTCCTATTTGAATTCACTCCCTTCTTGTATCATTAGAATTCTAAGGGGTAACAGTAAAACAAAATATAGTAAGATAAACAGAAAACCCAAGAAAACAACACACAAGAGACACTTGTCTGCACACTCAGGAGTTCATAAAAAAACTAAATTGGAAACCATAATAAATACATGCAAAGGACCTGGTGCAAACCACTGCAAGCTCTTGTTATGTTCCCTCAGTCTCAGGTTGTAATGGTTTAGTCATGTTGATTTAGATGGCCTTGTTTGGCTGTCTGCCATCCCCTCTGACTCGGGCTCTTTCCTCTGCTCTGAGGTTCCCTGAGTTTTGATAGAGATGTTCTGTATAGGGCTGAGTTTGCTGAACACTATGCATAACATCTGGTTGTGAATCTGTCTGTTCCATCTGTTGAAAGAAGCTTTGACGATTGAGCAACTTGGGAGTCATTCTTACCACTATTTTGTTAAAAGATCGCTTGTATTTGGTTTTACTCTAGGTCTCTGGGCTACCTAGTCTTAGGTTCTTGGTCACCTAAGATGTGTAGGGTATGATTTCCATCTCAGGAGGGTGGGGGAGGGGTGCTTCATTCAAACCAGATACTAGTTGATTAGTCCTGCAAGCTTTGTGCCAACATTGCAGCAGTGACATATTGCAGGGAAGATACCATTGTTTATGGTTAGTTGGTGCTTACATTTCTCTTAGTAGCAGAGTACCTTCCTCTACCAAAGATGCTAGATCATAGGGTTGAAGGATCTGTGGGTATCACCTAGACTGCTCCATGTTACATTTTGTGAAGAGCAACATTCTAGTTTTGCAGATTCCACTTGGCCAACAACTCAATTAGATATAACCCAATTCTGGCACTGAAAACTTCATCTGGTGACAGAGATGGCTAGTTGGGACTCCCATTATTTGGCAACTTTGTTTAGATTGCTTTCATATATGTATATATTTTAGGAAGCTTCTACTATATTAGATTTCTATGCAACCCCTGAAATTCTTGTTACTTTTAGCTGACTCTTCCTATGTTCCCCCTATTCTCTCCCCTATACCTCCCCTCTTGAACTTCCCATTTCATCCCCCTTCTCCCCATTTATAAGTATATTCTAATTCCCTTCCCTAACAAGATTTGTCCCTCGTAATTTTGCACTCTACCTAACCTCTGGTTCTGTGGATTGTAGCCTGATTGTCACGGCCTAACAGCTAATATCCACACATAAACAAATACATAACAGACTTATTTTGGGTATGGGCTACCTCACTCAGGATGGCTTTTTTTTTAATCCATCTGTATATTTGGAAATTTTATGATTCCATTTTTTAAAAGTTTTCTTAGCTGGGCAGTGGTGGCACATGCCTTTAATCCCGGCACATGCCTTTAATCCCAGCACATGGGAGGCAGAGACAGCCGGATTTCTGAGTTTGAGGCCAGCCGGTGCTATACAGAGAAACCTTGTCTATAAAAAAACAAAAACCAAACAAAAAAATTTTCTCAGCCATTTGCATTTCCTTGAGAATTCTGTTTAGATCTGTACCCCATTTTGAATTGGGTTGTTTTCTTGATACCTAGTTTATTTTAGTTCTTTATATATTTTGGATACTAGCCCTCTGATATATGCTTAGAAAAACCTTTTCCCATTCTTAGGCTGCTGCTTTGTGGGAATAATGGTGTTCTTTGCCTTACATATATTTTCAGTTTCATGAGGTCCCATTTTGTTGATCTTAGTTCCTATGTTAATGGTGTTCTGTTCAAAAAGTCTTTTCCTCTGCTAGTGAGTTTGACTATTCCTCACTTTTCTAACAGGTTCAGTGTGTCTGGTTTTATGTTGGGGTCTTGGATTAGACTATGAGTTTTGTGCAGGGTGGGAAGTGTGGATCTGTTTGGATTCTTGTACATGCTACCATCCAGTTTGACCAGTACCATTTGTTAGAAGATGCTTTTGTTTATCCAGTGTGTATTTCTGGCTTCTTTATGAAGAGGGAGAGAGAGAAAGAGAGAGAGAGAGAGAGAGAGAGAGAGAGAGAGAGAGAGAGAGAGAGAAGCAAGAAAGCAAGCCAGCAAGCAAACAGATGTCCATAGGTCTTCAGTTTGATTCCACTGATCAACATGTCTGTTCTTGTGCCAATAACATGCAATTTTTATTACTGTAGCTCTATAACACAACTTGAAATCAGGGATGGTGATAATCACCAGCAGTTCAGGATTGTTGTTGCTATCCCCAGTTATTGTGTTTCCATATGAAGCTGAAAATTGACCTTTTACAATCAGTAAAGAATCATGTTGGAATTTGGTGGGGATTGCATTACATCTGTAGATTGCTTTTGGTAGGATGGCCATTCTTACTGTATTAACCCTACTGATCCATGAGCATGGGAGAGCTTTGCATCTTCTGATGCTTTCTTTAAATTTTCTTTCTCTAATGTCTTGAAGGTTTTATTATACAGGCCTTTCACTTGCTTGGTTAGAGTTATCCTAAGATCCTTTTTTTTTTTTTTTTAAGGCTGTTGTGAAAAGTTGTGTTTCCCTGACTTCTTTCTCAGTCTGTTGGTCATTTGTATGAAGGAGGCTCCTGACTTTTTGAGTTAATCTTGTATCCAGCCACTTGGTTAAAAGTGTTTTATCAGCTTAGGAATCTTTTTGTGGAATTTTTAGGGTCTGTTACATATCTGTCACATCTGAAAATATTTCTTTGACTTCTGCCTTTGTAATTTAGATCCCTTTGATCTTCATGCATTGTCTTAGTGTTCTAGCTAAGACTTCAAGCACTGTATTGCATAGCTTGGAAGAGTGGGCAGCCTTGTCTTGATTCTGATTTTTGTGATATTGCTTTGAGTTTCTGTCCATTTAAGTTAAATATTGGCTATGGGTTTGCTGTAAACTGCCTTTATTGTGTTTAAATATGTCCCTTGTATCCCTAATCTCTCCAGGACTTTTATCATAAAGGGTTATTGGATTTTGTCAAAGGTGTTTTCTACCTCTAATGAGATAATCCTGTTGTTTTTGTCTTTCAGTTTTATATGGTGGATTACATTTATCAGTTTATGTATATTGAGTCATTCCTGTATCACTCAGTTCAAACTTTGATCATGGTGGATGATCTTGGATGTATTCTTGGATTTGGTTTGCAAGTATTTTTAACTGAGTTTTTTTTTTTTTCCGCATCTATGTTCATAAAGGAAATGATCTGTAATTCTCTCTTTGCTGCGTCTTAATGTGGTTTAGCTATCAGGGTAACTGTGGCCTCATAAAGTGAACTGTTGGGAAATGTTTCTTCTGTTTCTATTTTGTGGAATAATTTGAGGACTATTGGTGTTAACTCTCTTTGAGGGTCTGGTAGAATTTTATACTAAAGAGAGTTTTAATATTGCTACTATTTCTTTAGGGGTTATGAGGTAGTTAGGTTTGTAAGCCAGAGTGTCCGAGCTTTTGTTTTTGTCAGCCTTCTTTGCAAGTAACCAGATCTATTCTAGGATTTATGTTGTGTTTGTACCATTGGGGAGAGGTTGGGCCTGGACACTTCTGGGCCTGGACTCTGCCACAGGTGTACTTTTGTTCACTATTGCTCATAACTGCCACCCCCACTCATTCTGAGGAAATCATGCAAAAAAATTTGTTCGTTTTCTTAAGTTTCCATTTCCTTAAAATACATAAGTAGTTTTGCATTGTGATGTTTTAATCAGGCCAAAATAATAATAAGTTAAAAATCCAGTGACCACATGCTTAGAAATCTGAGGCTAGGCACCCAAGTTTATCTTCAGCCTTCCTCTCACCTCATTTATCCACACCACATTCCCCTGCATTGCTCTATGTGCTGCTGAAACCTTCACCCATGGCATTTTCTTCATTTGACAACTGGACATTCTGCTAAACTTTATGCTAACGTGTGCTTAGGACCCCCATTTTTCCCCGGAAGTGACTTTAGTTTTTGAATATCAGTGGGGTCAAACACTTGTTTATTGTTAATTGGTTATAAAGTACCTCATCAGTCTGAATGGCTACACACCTGTACATATCTGTCTCATAGCTGTGTGTGCTACTGTATAACACTGCAGCACACAATTGCTTAAAATATATTATTATACATAATATTACATACATAATTTTGTTTTTTTACAGTTGTCATGATGCAAGTTGGTAAGTTGTGAAAATTGTAGTGTGGCTTCTTAAGTAGTTTTTTTTGTTTATTTGTTTTTTTTTTTTTTTACGGTTTTCACTAGAATGAAATCCTATTTTAATGTTGACTTTTGTAGTTAACTGACTCTGTTCCATTCATCATGTGTTAATAGTTTAAAGTACATGTAGTGTATGGTAACACAGTATCCTTCACATTTGAGCGTTTTGATTTCCTTTCCATCGGGGTCCATAGATTTTTATGCATGCAGCTTTTCCCCAGTTGTGCTAGAATCCAGCTGCCTTGCTGAGGTTGGTCTCAGCTCAGACCATCCCCCACAGTCCCCTAAGTATTAGACAATAGGCGCATGCCATTGCATCAGCTCCCAGTTGGATAAAGGATCTATAGCATTTTTTTTAAGACTTATTTATTTTATTTATTATATGTAAGTACACTGTAGCTGTCTTCAGACACCCCAGAAGAGGGCATCAGATACCCCAGAAGAGGGCATCAAATCTCATTATGGATGATTGTGAGCCAGCATGTGGTTGCTGGGATTTGAACTCAGGACCTTCAGAAGAACAGTCAGTGCTCTTAACTGCTGAGCCATCTCTCCAGCCCCAGTCTATAGCATTTTTATGGTGTTTGATTCATATTGCCAAATTATTTCCAGAAGGACTGCAGGACTCTTCACTAGCAGTTTGTAAATGTACACCACCCTTGTTTCCATCTTTAGATTCTCTCTACATATGCACACATATATTTGCTTTTTTCTACTTTAAAAATGTTTTTATTAGTATGTAGTGTACAGAATAGTTTTTATTGTGACACTTTCACCCATGTGTATGGCCACTTTGATCATAATCCAGTATGCTTACTACCCCCTCCCTTTCTTAACCGGTCCTCTTTTCCAAATAGTCTACTTTGATGTTTGGTAATGTAAATTCCAAATACATGAGCAATACTACAGCACTGGTCTTTGAGTCTAGCTTATCTCGTGTGACATCATTACCAAGTCCATTCTTTTTACTGAGGATATGATCTCATTCTTTATGGCCAAACAATATGTTGTGTGTCTACAGTATAATCCTTTCATCTATTACTGAGCACCTAGGGCAGTTCTGTGACTTGACTGCTTAGTGAATAGTGTATGCAATATTTTTTTCTGAACCACTTGTAAGTTACATGTACAAATGCCCCTTCATCCTAATATTCCTGTTTTCTAAAGAACGGGTTTACATGACTTGTAATCATCAGGGAAATGTGATATTGGCACACAATGTGAGGTTTAAAAGTCGCCCTCAAGATGTCCTCTGTTTTTTAGTCTCAGTCTGGAACAGTTGACTAGTGCATGTCCGTCAGCACATTGGTACTTTTGGAGCATGTGTGTTACAGAATAAGCCTGAATCTCTTTGTTGTGACTGCATTCCAATGGCGGACTTGGTTAGAATGGTATGTGTGGGGTATCTGTTGGTCTTCGTATCTGAGCTTTGTCCATTTGTACCCCGTTTTGATTAGTTTGTGCTCCCCTCCACTCTTTTCTCGGTAGTGTCCCTGTTTGGTTAATTTGTGGGAATCTGCTTTGCAATCCTATGAGCATCCTCTTCCTAGTAAGCTTGCCTCTGCTGAGTTCAGGATCTACTCATGCTCTTTCCTATAGTTGTTATAAGTTTCCTATAGTTTATTAGTAATCGGGTGTCTTCCTTTTGTTTGACTACCCAGTGGTTTACAGCCTTTTTCTCACATATCTTGATACTAAGATTTTTGTCCTAGTCATTTAGTGAAGACATGTGGAGCCCATCTTCTATATCCTTTTTAGTACATACAAGGAGTAGTATGTAGACAGCTGCTGCTGGAAATGCTGGCTAGATGAGGCTGGCTGCGGTTGGCATCCAAAGAGTGAAATGTCGCAAGGAGTATAGGGTGTCGATGTTTTATGTTGAAAGATATTCCGGATCCTAATAGGAGGCTGAGGTTAGAAGTGATGTACCATCCAGTGTACCTGAAGAAATCAGTGGTGAGAGCAATCTTAGTAGACTTAAAGCAAGTTCATTCTGTATGAAGGGTGCAAAGGTAAGAAGGGAAGAGTGCTGAGTTTAAGCTAGGAGTGTTTAAAACCAAGGGAGGGGTTGATCTGTTTTATGTTTAAAGATAGGCCCTAGAGCCTAGAGGCACAGGTAGTAATCCCAACTAGTCAAAGGGATGAGGCAGGGGAATTGTAACTTCAAATCCTGCAATTTCTGCAGCCTTGTCTACTGCTGGGATATAGCTCAGTGGTCGGGTGCGTTCATGGCTTGCTTAAAGCCCTAAGCACAAAACTCTAGAGAGGGACATACTTGAGTTTAGGGGGATAGAACTCTTACAGAAGGAAAGGTTGAAAGCGGTAATAATAAAGTGTTTGAGTGATAGAATCCAAAACTCAGGCAAGCAACATAGTTAGGCATTTCAAAATGTCAGAGGGGGCAAAGTGCACAAAGATCTTTGTAGGTAAATAGAACATTGCCTAAAAACGTCTCTTTTCTTTCTGAAATAGGAAAAACAATCAGAACAGTGGGTCAAGAGTGTGACTGGACTTGAGTGGTAAATGCCTTTTGAAGGGCAAGAATTAAGGGTAAAGAGTGGTAGTTAATGTTGAGGTCTACCTGAGATGGAATATTTCAATTTTAGAACACTTAAGATTTGTGATTTCTTTCAACCTGGAAAATGTTTGTCACTTGGAAAAGCCGAAAAGAGTATTAGGAACGTTGGATTCTGACTAATTTTATTTATTTATTTATTTATTTATTTATTTATTTATCTATTTATCTAATGTATGTGTCTGCATCTATACCTGCATGCCAGAAGGAAGAGGGCATCAAATTCCTTTATCTCATGTGGTTGCTAGGAATTGAACTCAAGACCTCTGGAAGAGCAGCCAGTGTTCTTAACTGCCGACCCATCTCACCAGCCCACCCTCCCACTTCACCCCCTTGTGTGATTGAAGATTGATGCATGTGTGTTAGTAAGGGACACGGATGAGATGGTTAAGGGAGCTGCTGTTGAGTTATTGAACCGATGCATCTGGCTGATTTGGGGCAGGAAGTGAAGCTATGAGGTGATCAGTTGTACACGTGGCCTAATCCCGACCCCAACCCTAATCCAACCCTAACCGTGTATTATGTTCCTATAGTCCGGGTACTTTGGCCCTATAGTCCAAAATGGGAAGCTGGGAAGTGTAGTCTTATAGCAGGAAACTCAGCTGGTACTATAGCATCTTAGTCCCTCTTCTACCTTTGTTCCCCTGAACCTTTTTCCTCTAGTCACTTCAACTATTTAAAAAAAAAAAAAAAGTTATCCTGCCTTTCAAGATGCTGAGTATTTAAGACCAAAGCCCTGTGGTCTGAAAGGTCCTGAGTTGCCTTGGCTGCTTCTCTTCCCCAGGATTTCACTCTGGCAACCCTTTAATTACCTCCGTTCCTTTTGCCAGATCATGTGCTCCTGCCTTGGGGCCTTTGCACTTTCTGTTCATTGTGAGTAGAACGTTTTTTCACTCTATAATTTTTTGGGGGGTTTTGGTTTTTCGAGACTGGATTTCACTGTGTAGCCCTGGCTGTCCTGGAACTCACTCTGTAGACCAGGCTGGCCTTGAACTCAGAAATCTGCCTGCCGCTGCCTTCCAAGTGCTGGGATTAAAGGCGTGTGCCACCACTGCCCGGCCATTTTTCACTCTAAAGACTTCCTCTCTTCATAAGGTCTCTGACCAGCTAACCTCCATAACACCACCTACTAGCACCCTGCTTTATCTCTTCTCACTGCGTTGATGCGGATCATTTCTGTCTGTCTCCCACACTAGAGTGAGAGGCTTTTAAGTTCTCTCTTCTATGTCATGGTACTGGCCCCCTTCCTGCCAGATGCTTTTCCTCTTCCTCTACCGTGCCAGCCACTCAGCTTAGCTCGCTCACTGCTGAGTCTTTTCTGTTCTGTCCTTACCCATGATGCCCTCCTCTTACTGAGTCATTTCCAGACTGATGTACTCATTCTAGATAGGAGCCAGACAGGGATTACACACAAGTGATTTAGTTATGTCATTCCTTGCTTAAAATCCTACGAGTGGACTTAATTCCTTGTCTTTAAAGGCCCCGTTTATATTTTCACACCCCCTCTTGCCACCTGCTCAGTGCTCAGAGTTCCAGGATCACATACACTCTTTGGTTTTTTGGCCCTTTGTGAGCTTTGCCCCCATACCTGACAGCCACCCTTCTTTTCTGGGTATATTTAAATAGCAGAATCCTTCTCGTTCTTAAGGACTCGCTGAATGAGCTCTGTCCTGCTCAGTTAGGCATTCCTTCACCATTGTGATGAGTGACGCTTGGCAGTTACTTGGTTCTGTTTGTACACGTTTGTTTATACATCTTAGTCTTTCTTTGACAGCCAGATTTTAAGCTTGCAAAGATGGCTTTTAATTGTGTCTGTGTATGGAATGCCTTGATGTGGACTCTAAACGTGTCAAGTAATAATGCCGAGCCAAGGAGAGGGTCTGAGTTTTAGATGTCTTCTCACCGTCCTGAGACACTCCTTTCCTGGCTTGATCACATTTTACCTAGGAATCAGATTCCAACTGTGGTTTAATAAAGTCAATTCCAGCCGGGCAGTGGCAGTGCTCGGGAGGAGGGAGGTAGAGGCAGGGAGATCTGAGTGTGAGGCCAGCCTAATCTACATAGGGAGTTCTAGATTATCCAGGCTAAACAAGTGAGACCCTGCATCAAAAGAAGAAAAAGGATAACAATGTCTTATTTTATGCCCCCAGGGGGGAAACACTATACCCTTGAATGCAATGGATTTATTTATTTATTAATTAATTTTTTGTTTTTTTTGAGACAGGGTTTCTCTGTGTAGCCTTGACTGTCCTGGAACTCACTCTGTAGACCAGGCTGGCCTCCTCAGAAATCAACCTGCCTCTGCCTCCCAAGTGCTGGGATTAAAGGCGTGCGCCACCACCACCCGGCTAAAGATTTATTTATTATTATAAATAACTACACTGTAGCTGTCTTCAGACGCACCAGAAGAGGGTGTCAGATCTGGCGTCATAGGTGGTTTGTGAGCCACCATGTGGTTGCTGGGATTTGAACTCTGGACCTTCAGAAGAGCAGTCAGTGCTCTTACCAGCTGAGCCATCTTACCAGCCTCCTGAAAGCAATTCTTGATCATACTTATTTTTCTCAGTCAAAAACCCATACTCGGGGTCTAATCTAGTGGCAAACCCTGCAGTTCCAGCATTCATAAAGTGGAGACAAGAAGACCAGGAGGTAAAAGCCAGCTTGGATACAAGGAAAGTTCTAGGTCATTCTGGGCTGCATAGGGACACCCTGTCTCAAGCACTTAGGATAAAAAATTTCCACTAGACTTAAGCCAGATATGGTGACATGCCTGTAATTGCAGAACTCAGGAAGCTGAATCAGGAGAGTCATTAACTTAAGGCTAGTATGCCTCAAGTGTACAAAATAGAAAAGCTACACAAAGGCACTGGAAAAAACCCAAAAGAAAGTGGAGAGAATTGAACCTTTGAGAAGTGGGAACTGCACTGAAAAAAAATTGCTGGCTTTTTTTTTTTTATTATTTTTTATTTTTATGAGAGCCTTCTGTTTATGGCCAGTTCTACAAAGCAAGGTCCAGACAGCCAGAACTACACAGAGAAATGCTGTCTCTGTGTAGAGACAAGTAAGAGTGAGCTTTCCTTAGTTTAGATAGAGGCTGGAATCTAAGAAAACCATACTACTGTTTTATTCTACTGTTTATGGAGTATAAGAGAGAAAGCTCAGAAAGAAAGGAGGTACCGGAGAGCCCTAAAATTGTGTATAAAAGATTCACTGTGTTTTTATCTGTGTCTCTGATGCCTGTGTACAGGGAAGATACGAAGGGCCCGTGGAAGGAAGAGCTTGGATGGATGAGCAAACCTGCAGATGTCTGAGCTGCCACAGAGAGGACATTCTAGAGGTTGAGTCCTGGTCTGGAATGACTGGGAAACATTTAGGACTTTTTGTGAAGGACCACAATCCAGACCAAGGGTTAAACTCACACTAAGGGCAAATTGAAACAGAGTTGTCACAGTGTGTAAATGAGCTGTCATATGTGTAAATGAAGCTTCTGGAAGTTCAAAAAAGAGTGCTAATAATTTAAAGGTATGCTAGAACATTCCTAAAATTGAGGTCATAGAATATAGAGATACCGTAATTTACCCACAATGCCCTGCATAAAATAAAATAAAAAATTATTAAAAGTGAGGAGACACAGAATCAAGAGAAGAAAAAAAAAAAAAAAAAAAAAACAGTAACCCAATAATGGAATTCCCAAGCAAGGATTAAATTTTCCTTTACTGGGGATCAGTTGAACTCAGGGCTTTGTGTCTGCTAGGCAAATGGTCTACCACAGAGTCACATCCCTAGCATTCTTTTTCACTATTGAGACAGAAGTCACTAAGTTATTCAGACTGGTCTTAGTATTTCCTGGCCCCAGGATCCCAAGTAGGCCCCACCAGGCCTGGCTTGGACTTCAAAGGTGTTATGAGAAATGTTTATGTCATGCTGGGCATAGTGGTTGTGGTAGACACCTTTAATCTCAGCACTTAGAAGGCAGAGGCAGGTAAATGGTTTGAGGCCAGCCTGATCTGCATAGTGAGTTCTAGAACAACAAGAGCTGTGTAGTGAAACCCTGTCTTGAACCCCACCACCAAAAAACAAAAACAAAAACAAACCAAAAAAGAAACCCAAACATATGTAAACTAAAAAAAGAAAGTTTACAATGAGCAGAGAGAAGTTTTAAGGTGAGTCATGGGAAATGAAACAGAGGGGAGGAAGTAAGCACAGCTGAAATGCTGAAACTGTTTTAAAAAAAGTCTGAAAGGAAATGAAAGTGAAACAGCCATCCATGACCGACTGGAGAAGCAGAAGGCCTGAGGCCAGGAGGAAGCCACTGCCTCCAGAAGTGGAAGCAGAATGGGATGCAGGCAAGGACAGCAGACTACTCAGAACAAAGCTTCTGTCTGTCTATCGCATCCTACACCACAGGGAAGGGTTGCTTCTGATGGTAGCCCAGAGGAGCGGGTGGGCAAGAAGGTGGAGTCTTGCGGTTCTAAGGATCTCTTACCTGATGAAGTACAGTATCACTCCCACGTGAACTATAAAGTAAAGTCTATAAAACTATAAAGTATAATCTTTGGAGCAACCACTAAATACGACCTATATGTAACAGACATACGTACATGTGTGAAAAGGGATATATGACTAAAAGGTGAAAGGTAAAATTATATTTGCATAATCCAAAGAAATGAAGAATAAAGTCAGGTACAACAAACGGCAAAATCAAAATTTTAATCCATACCAATAATTAAACCTAATTGGGTTTACTATTTCAATTAAATGGCAAAGATTGTTAAAATGAGTAAGAAGTAATGCCCAGCTACATGTATATACTAGACAGACACCTTTCATAGAGGCAGAGGAAGGAAACAAATAGGATAGAAAAAGATACAGCATGCAAAAAAATAAGCACAAAAAGCTGATATGGCTATAAGAATACCACAATGTAGGCTTTGATGTAAGCCCTTTTGAAATGACATAAAACATAATTTATTGGAACCATGTAGTAGTCGTAAATGTGGAAATGTCTAGTAATAGTTTCAGTGTTTATGAAACACTGACTGATCCAACAAAAGGACACAGGAAAAAAGCAGTAATAGTTGGAAATTTTGACATTCTCCTCTGTATTTGATAGAGCCAGGAGTCAGGGTATTCTAAAGACTAAAGCAGATATGGGCTGCATTATAAACCAAAGTAGTGATTTAATTGACAGTATAGAATGCAATGCCTTAAAGCTACACGGTGCCTGCCCTTTCCTTTTGTACATGCTTATGCATATAGTGCCTAAAGGTATCATTCTCAGGAACATCATCTCATGTCTCTTGAGACAGTCTCTCTCCTCTCTGGCTTAGAGATCACCAGTTAGGATAGATGGAATGAACAGAGAGAGCTGCAGGAATCCCCTTGTCTCTGCCTCCTCAATGCTGTGTTTACAAGCATATGTTACCATACCTGGCATTTTTATGTGGGCTCAGGTAATTAAACTCGGGTCCTCATGCTTGTGTGGCAAACACTTTACTTGTTGAGCCATATTCCCAAGCTCTGGTTCTTTTAAGCTTAACTCTCTGAGATGTATTTCAAAATATTTTATATGCTCAGGCCCTTAACAAGTTGCACTAAATTTCAAAAGGCTAAGCACTGCAGTATCTGTTATCACAGCAGATCAGAATCAGAAATCAATACCTCTAAGCTATTTAGGAAAATTCATAGCATACTTATTTAGAGGTCAAAGAAGAATTCACAAGAACACTAGAAACTTGCAAATGGAATGTCATGAAAATAACATTAAGATTTTCGGAGTGTTCCAGATTCTCATCTGAAAATGGGAAACTCGGGGTGACTCACGTGCTTTTATACAGGGACAACTATTAAATAAGCAATCCAGAATCCTATTTTAAGAAGCTAGTACAAGGGCTGGTGAGATGGCTCAGTGGGTAAGAGCACCGACTGCTCTACTGAAGGTCCTGAGTTCAAATCCCAGCAACCACATGGTGGCTCACAACCATCCGTAATGAGATCTGATGCCCTCTTCTGGTGTGTCTGAAGACAGCTACAGTGTATTTATTTATAATAATACATAAATCTTAAAAAAGAAGAAGAAGAAGAAGCTAGTACAAAAGCACTCTAAAGGCAGAGGCAGGTGAATCTTTGAGTTCAAGGCCATCCTGGTCTACCAATCGAGTTTCAGGACAGCCAGGGCTACACAGAGAAGCTAACACAAGAATGATAATAGCAAGTGGATAAGAAGCACTAATACTCACAGCAGAAATCAATAAAATAGAAAAGGGAATAAAAATGAAGAAATGTATTAGTGAAAGCTGGTACTCTGAAACAGAACGTGACATTGGTAAATGTCTATCAAGGATAAGCTTTTTTAATGGCTTTAAGAATTAAGGAATGTCATGAACAAGTTATGCCACTATTTTACTAATTTAGAAGAAATAGATGCATTGTGCTGGAAGACCCCGGGGGCGTGTTCTCTTTTTAACATGGTTGTTTCAGCAGATGGTGAGCCATGAATTGACCATCTCCACACTAGAGGTGCTTCAGAGTTTGGCCAGAAAATTCTGCTGGTGGAAAAAGTTCTTTTGTTTGTTGTTTGATTTTTGTTCTTCTTTGTTTTGTTTTGCTTTTGTGGTTGAATCCACAAGGGAAGCAGATTTGTTGGATTGGTAGCAATTTGTACCTTACTTGGACTTTCCTGGAGAGCAATTCAAGAGGAAGTAAGGAATGCTCAGTGGCTACCTGTGATTGGCTGAGCTTGTCCTCGTCTCTGTTTCTATGGTTTCTTTCTGGGTCTTAGAATTGTCCTAGTATAATAGATTCTTGTTTAATTATTTTAGCATTTGAAAAAAAATCACAATTTCCCAAAATCCATTCAAGATGAAGTTTAAAAAATCTGAATAGCCAGATATGTAGTAAAGAAATTGACTCTAAACAAATATGACTAACATGATCCCCAGCCCAAATAGTCTACTGGTTTATCCTGTTAATACTTAAGGAGAAAAGATGCTACCAGTATATAGACTGTTATGATGCTAGCACAAAAAGACTTACAAGAAAATTGCAGGCCAGTAACCTTTATGAGCCCAAACCAGAATAACAAACAAACAAACAAACAAAAAACCCCAAAAAACCAATTGTATGAAAAGTACGAGCAAATTGAATCCAGAGGTATATAAAAAGGATGATACATCATCACCAAGAGATTTATTGCAGGAATTTTAGGCCAATTTAGCCTTCATAAGTCAACCAATGAGACAAGCTATTAGCCCAGTTTTGTAATCCCAGAATCTAGAGGCAGAAGCAGGGGGAACAGGTCAAAAGCCATCCTGACTACATACTGAGTGCCAGGCCAGCTTAGACTCCA
The DNA here is from genome assembly GCA_019843815.1 of Montemys delectorum. Taxonomy (NCBI): domain Eukaryota; kingdom Metazoa; phylum Chordata; class Mammalia; order Rodentia; family Muridae; genus Montemys; species Montemys delectorum. Next base: position 20,621 of record JADRCD010216962.1, read on the forward strand.
TAGGATCCTGTCCCAAACAAAAAAATAAAAATCAATCTATCAAATTTGGCATGTTAACAAAATATATGATCACTGCAATAGATGTGGAGAAAGACACTTGAAAAAAAATTCAACACCCATTCCTGAAAAAAAACTTCAAAAGTAGAAAAAAGGAGAGTGTCATTAATCTGACAGAGAGCACCTTGTCAGTTTTTGTCAGCTGAGCAATGGCCTCCAGCAGAGTAGTCTCAGTGCCTGTCTGTCTTAATCATGGGAAGTGCCCATCACACTTAAGCACTACTACCCCTAGCCAGGTTGGACTGGGCCTTATGAGAAAGGGAGCTGAGCAAGTGTGGAACCAAACAGGTGCTGCACGGTTGCTCAGAAGCCATGTTGTCACACTTCGTTATTAAGTCTCGTACTTTACAAGAATAAATTTCTGGCCAGATGAGGTGGTCCTGGTGCAGGCCTTTGATCCCAGCAAACCATGTTTCTCAGCCTCTGTTGAGCATGCTTGCAACCCCAAGATGTGTACCTACCCATTTGCCTTGCTCCTGAGCACCTGTGATGACCCCCTTCCACACAATGTATTCTTTCACTTCTACTCCACAGGCAGCCTTGAGCTCCGAGTCCCCACTCTTCTGTCCAAGTGCTTCTATCATACTTGTGTACCCCACAGGCAGCCTTGAGCCCCAAATCCTCACTCTTCTGTCCAGGTGTTTCTATCACACTTGTGTATCCCACAGGCAGCCTTGAGCCCCGAGTCCTCACTCTTCTGTTTGAATGCTAACAGCCAATCATCTCAACAGCTTTTTCTATGAACCCTAACCTTTCCTGGTAAAAGGGATCTCAAAAGCCAGTGAGGGGCTGCACTCTGAAACCCCAACTTAGGGAGAAGCGGTCCTCTGGCCAGACCCCTGTGCATTTCTAAATCCAGCTTGCTTTGATCAGACAACTGTGCAAGTGTGTGTGTGTGTGTGTGTGTGTGTGTGTGTGTGTTCCCTAAAGTCTAACAAGACCTAAAGCAAAAAAAGCCAAGACATCACACGCCTCCATGATTTCTGCTTTCATCCCCGTT
>JADRCD010216963.1:0-12731 GCA_019843815.1 Montemys delectorum
GCTGTGAGGCGGCGGTGGCACCGGGGAGCCGGGCGGCGGGCAGCGCCGTCGCCGCCGCCGGGGGCGTCGCCGGCCTCGGCCCCTTTGTTCTCGCGCGCGCCCCCTCGCCGCCCACTCCCCTGCTGTCGCGCGGCGGCGGCGGCGGCGGCGGCGGCGGCGGCTCCTCCCGCCCGAGGCGGTTGAGCTCGGCGCCGGGGGCGGGAGGGGGCGGGGAGCGCGCCAGCCGTGGCGAGTGGGGGGCGATGGCGAAGCTCAGGGTGTCCTACGAGTACACGGAAGCCGAAGACAAGAGCATCCGGCTCGGCTTGTTCCTCATCGTCTCCGGCATCCTGTCGCTCTTCATCTTCGGCTTCTGCTGGCTCAGTCCCGCCTTGCAGGATCTGCAAGCCACGGCGGCCAACTGCACCGTGCTGTCGGTGCAGCAGATCGGCGAGGTGTTCGAGTGCACCTTCACCTGTGGCACAGACTGCAGGGGCACCTCGCAGTATCCCTGCGTCCAGGTGTACGTGAACAACTCCGAGTCCAACTCCAGGGCGCTGCTTCACAGCGACCAGCACCAGCTCCTGACCAACCCCAAGGTAAGCACGCGGGAGCTCCCGCCTAACAGTGCGGATTCGCGACCAACGTCCCGGTTAGACCCCAGGGGAAGAATAGAGTGTACTGTCCTAGTTGGTGCGAGGCATGAGGTGCGTGCACGCACCCGTGGAGCCCAGGGCTCCAGTCCTCAGGGTGTGTTTGCCTGCTGGCAGTGGTACCCGAGTCTCTCTGCAAACACTGATCTTTACTGTTCTTAGATTTTTGAGCTCCCGACAAACCCAGGTCCAGCGCCGGCAGGACCGGTTTGCCTAAACTCAAGGAGCAAAGAAAGTTAACTTTTCCTTCCAATATAGCCATGAGATAGCCCGCGACTCAGGTACTACAGCGTCTGACCAACAGCTGCCTGAGCTTCAGTGGGTCTCGAGAACTCTCCGTGGCGTGACCTTCTTTGAGAGGTTAAAGGGGTCTCTTTGCTCCTGGAAAATTCCTTAAAAGACTTTGTCTTTTAGTTCTAAACTGAGGTGTTTAACTTGAGGTCTAAAGATGGGCTTGGGAGTGTGGGAGTGGAGTCAACAGCCATCAGGAGGAATCCAAGAAGAAATTCTGGATTGATTTGCTTGGTGCTGCTGGTGGTGGCGGAGGCTGGAGGGTCCTAACCACTCCGAGTGTCTGGGGACATTGAGGAGCAGTAGGGGAACAACTTACCGAAAATAGAAAGAAAGCTCTTGATGACATTTACCAAGCAGCGGTTTCCCCCACAACTTCCTTTGTTGTTACTGGGGAGAATAAAAGAAAAAAGAAAAAGAGGGGGAAAAATAGATAAAACCTGGTTAGGACTTTCGAGCCCCTGGAGAGCAGAGAGAGAGACTCAGAAAACTTCCCCCGGTAGGAAAGCGCTTATAAAAAGCAGTGTCTGTCCCCAGTTGGTGAACTTAATTGAGCTTTGTAATGCGCCTGCTTCTGCACGAGGGTTCTTTGATGCCTTTGGTCCTTTCTGCTGCCGGCTGAAGGTGTGTGTATTTATTCAAGTTACTGATTCCTTTTACTTCGTGAGGGCTGTGCTGGAAGACAAGAAGGAAAAGATTCCCAAGAAAATGAATCTTGTGTACGCAGGAACACGTTTTAAATGTGACGAGATAGCTTCATCAGAAATCTGAATTCATACTTTAAACAAGATCCCATCGCTGTGCAGAGAAACTCAGGCGTAACTCGCTTGTTTGGAAAGTTAGAAGAGACCGGTCTTTGAAAATATGATTGACTCCTCATTGGAATAGTCTCCCTGCTAATGCAGGAAGACGCATTTGCTTTAAAAATGAAGTTAAGACGAGGGTGGTAAATGTAGAAATAAACATTTGGAATACAGTCTCTAATGACCAAGCTCTTGCAGAAGTGATCTGTCTGAAAGCAGATGTGAGTTAATCTGCTTAGTGCTCGGGAATTTAAAAAGAAGTCTCATGGGTTAAAAATCAGAATTAAATTAAAAAACATCTAAGAAAGATGTCAAGTAGTAACAGTGATTTGGAATGTGCTCTGTAGTTTGCCATTTAGGAGTGGGCACAGTTGGTGAAACACTGCTAATTATTTTAATCAATAATATACATATATATGTGTATATATATACGTATACATTCATATAAGGTAAATTGTAACTTGTATGGTTAATATCTAATTTTGGCATGGACAAATTAGAGTTTACCACAGAAGACAACTTAAGTTTCCAGGCAGTTTTTCGGGATCTGGCAACGGAGATTAAATTGGAATCATTAGGACATTGATTCTTAACTCACTTGGAAACAATCACAACATTTTATGTAATATTAAAATCCTCTCCCTTGCTTGCTCTCTTCACTTGCAAATAATATTATTTTCCCCCTTCAGTGCCAGTTAAGAACTTGGCAATAGCTGCTTTGAAGAAGTACCAAACAGAAGTCAAAATGGTCAGGACTGGAAAAATGACATCTTTAATGGTCCAGAAGGGTGGCAAGGGTGATGAATGACCTCTCCATCAATTTATGCAAGATTCCTTCTGCCAAATATGCATCGCTTTGTCCAAATTGTGATGTATTGTAATATTTATAGAACAAACATCACTTTTTTTTTTTTTTTTTTTTTTTTTTTTTGCCAATTAGGTGTTCGATTTGGAAATTTTTGTAAGCTCTTTAGTGGTGGAAAATCTCAGTGCGCCCGAAACGCCATGGTAGGGTCAGGCGCATAAGAAGATTGAGTTCCTGTGGTGTCCTTGTGCTTAGACAATCCCACTGCCCAGTCCTGTTGCATATCAGCTAGGCAGAGCTATGCCCTCCCTCACTTATTTTTAATTTTACAATCTGTTCCTTTCATCCCCCGCCTGCTTCTCACATCCTCTCCAAACCCATTCATCCCAAGAAACTGTTAGGGAGTCACCTCTCACCTTCATAGAGCAAGTACCTTCTCCTGGGCTTTGCTTAAAGTCTTACAGCCCAAGGCAGGGAGGGGACAGAAGGTACAAATGTGCATCTGGTTGAGCAAGCATTGACCGTGAGGAAAGTGCTGGCCTTCCTCTACCATGCCTCTCAATATCTTCAGGCCCTGCTCAGTTTCTTTGATTTTCATCAGCTCCTTGTTATCTCAGGGACTCACTGTGTTTCATGGCATAGTATTCAGTCGGTCAGGTAGGGACTTGGTTAGGGAGCTGATAGTTCACCCATAGCACAGTCTAGGTTTCTGAGTTAGCTTCCTCTTGCTGCCGCCCCCGCATTGCCCTGCCTCTTTGTGACTCAAGAGTTGTGTGTGCTGAGTGCTCTGGTCCTCAACTACACTGTGGGGTTACTTAAGAACTTTAAAGATACGTTCTTGTGCTTAGGTTCAGTTTTTAGGCACATTGATCTGGTCATGGATGGGGCCCGAGTATTGTAGTTTTCAAAGTTGTACAAGTGAGTCTACTGCGTATCCAAGAGATGAAAATTACTGTCTTGGAAAATGTGCTCCTCTGTTGTGCAAGAAAACCCACCAGGCTTCAAAATGGATTCACTGTGATTAATATTCATGTTTTCAATGTAAAAGATAGAGATGCCACTGAATGTAGAAGGTACAGTAGGGACTCAGGGAAACTCTGAAGAGAAGGAAGAGAATCGTTTAAAATCGGTGCGGGAAGCTCATTTAAAATTGATTCGTTTAAACGAAAAGAAGGTGCACTAGTGCAAACACTCGCTTTTGCAGTTATCTACTTTGGACAGCAAAGAAGAGATGAACTTAGGAACTGCCTTCTGCTGTGTGCTACGAGATGTTTGGAAGGGTTTTTCCCCCTTCTTTGATTAAAAAAACAAAAACAAAAACAAAACACCGAAAGCAAAATAAGTAATGAAGAATAAGTCTGTTTCTAAGAAACCAATTCTTTGACACTGAAGACTGAGGAAAACCTTAACAGGGACAGAGAAGGGCTTTTGGCTTGAAGAAGGCAGAAGAGCACAGATGAAGGCTTCATTCATGGCTGCCAGTCACCTTAGCGTAGGGCCTATAGACCCACACTCATGTGCCCTGTCCCCGTACGTGTAAGGGCAGCATGGCTTGGACGTGTGTGTTTACCTTGATGTGCTTTGTGCTCTAGGGAGATATTCATCAGGGCCACATCATGGAAAGATGGTGGAGCTGGGCCAACATCTCTAGTCTCTCTCTCTCTCTCTCTTTTTTTTAAAGATTTATTTATCTTATGTATGAGTACACAGTTGCTCTTTTCAGATACACCAGAAGAGGGCATCAGACCCCATTACAGATGGTTGGAAGCCACTATGTGGTTGCTGGGACTTGAACTCAGGACCTCTAGAAGAATAGTCAGTGCTCTTAACCACTGAGCCATCGCTCCAGCCCCGATCTCTAGTCTTTATTTGTCCAAAAAGAAGAAGCTTTCTTTGGATTTTCTTTCCTTTGTAGTGTTATTAAATAATGTATAATATTAATTATATATAATTATATATAGGTGTTAGACGGACAGATAGATGTAGGTAGATGATACACAGACAGATAGATGATAGATAGATGTAGGTAGGATAGATACACAGACAGATAGATGATAGATAGATGTAGGTAGATGATAGATAGATAGATAGATAGATAGATAGATGGATGGATGATGGGTAGATGACAGCTAGATGATAGAGAGATGATAGATGGTAAATGATAGATGAAAAAATAGGTAGATAGATGATAGGTAGATTATAAGTAGATAGATTGATTGATAGGTAGATGATAGATAGAGGATAGAAATAGATAGATAGATAGATAGATAGATAGATAAATAGATAGATAGATAGATTCATTTGAGCTTCTAGTTTCTCAGAATTTATTGTGGCTGAAAAACAGGGCCAAAGCCCTATAAAACATGTGATGCTGAGCTTGTCCATCTGTGCTGCAGGTACTGCCGTGTTCCAGACTAGAACAAAGATCAGAGTTCCTGCACTTACAGAGCTGGCATCTTGGTGCAGGAAATAGGTGTGAGTCGATTTATAAGAGAATTTCATGTAGTGTTAGGTACTTAAAAGTTCTAGCAGTGGGGGAGCACAACTAGTGACAGGAGAGAACTAGAGCTGCCCTTGTTACACACAGGATGCTCATGACAAGAGGGGCCAATAAAACGGCCATTGCAGAAGGTGGAAGGTGCATGGGGTACCCAGAGATTGAAAGGACATACAGAAACAAGGCCCTTGGCTCTCTGGAGGAAGACATTTCCACGTGCTGAACAGATAGAAGGTGCAGAGACCTGGGGATGAGTGGCCACTGGGTCACTTTGAGGAACAATGGGTTCAGCAGAGGGATCAGGCCCTGGAGAGCTCCGCATTGAGCAGAGCGGGGTGGCATTGGAGTCATGGAGAGCTAGGGCATTTGGTTTTATTGTAAACATGAAGTAAATACTTAACATTGAGAACAGCTCAAATATAATCAAATTACATTTAAAGGTGTGAGCCATTCCTCTGGCTGCTGAAAATTGTGTGTGTGTGTGTGTGTGTGTGTGTGTGTGTGTGTGTCTGCATGTGTATGCTTGCACACACATGCTCACTTGTGCAAAGTGAGAAGTACAGGGGCCAGCTCGGACACAGGGAGCTAAAAGAGTATGAATGGGCAAGAGAGAGTGGTGGCTTGGGTCAGTGGCTACCCGCGATTAGATTTATTGTTGAGCTGGATATGAAGAATGAAGGCAAGAAGAATTGAAGATGGCGTCAGAGTGTTTGGTGAGCACAACAGGGCAAATAGGGGTGCCTTTACAGGAGAAGGAAGATATAGAAGGGCCAATGTGGATAAGAACCAAGGGTTCAGTTTCACATGGGTCCAACAGGTACACAAATGAAGATGAATCTATGAGTTTCTGCCCCAAAGATTATGGCCCAGCAGAGGACACATAGAACATAGATAACCATTAAAAAAAGAAAGAAAGAAAGAAAGAAAGAAAGAAAGAAAGAAAGAAAGAAAGAAAGAAAGAAAGAAAGAAAGTCAACTGCCAAGTTCCATAGGGAGGCACAAATACATGTTCAAAGGAGATGGTTAAGGAGAAAGCTTCATGGAGGATGCATCTGTCCTGAGTCTCTGAGAAGAGACTTTTTATCTTGGTGAGGAAGAGAGGAATGAAAAGATTATCCAGGGAGAAAAAAATGTGCCTGGGGATCTGCAGGCTGATTGCTATGGGGGAAAGGTGGGAAGGAAATTGGGGCCAATACTGCAGTGGCCTTGACAGCCAGGAAGGGCCTAGCAGCCTCTGGGGAGCTGTGGGAGGAGGAACACCTCATGGAGGTTCACACCCTAAGCCTGCGCTTGTCCACATTAGCCTGCAGGGCGCAGTTAAGAGAGGGAATCATCTGGTGTTAAAACTGGGAGGTTAGGGGCAGGAGAGATGGCTCAGTGGTTAGGAGCATTGACTGCTCTTCCAGAGGACCCAGGTTGGATTCCTTGCACCATTCCATGGCAGCTCACCATCTGTAACTCCAGTTCCAGGGGATTCAACACCCTCCATTACAGGCAAGACACCAGTACACATAATAATAATTTAATTTTTTTAATGGGAGATTATTTTAAAGTCAATATGACTAAAATATTGCTAAGGTCTTGATATAATTGCTAAGTATAACTGCTAAGTATATTCCCTAAGTATATTTGCTAAGGCCTTTCCAAATTGAACATAGACAGAGAGGTTAGATTACTTCCAGCATTGGCTAGTAGCTTTGAATCCAGCTGTGCCATGAACTTTTGAACACAGATGATTTCCAAGGAAAGAGAAACAGTGAGGGAATGGATTCTCCCCTAACTCCAGAAGGAACGAAGCTTGACTGGACTCTCTACCCCGATAGACCTTCTGACGTCCAGATTCTTTTTCAAAAAATTATTTATTAGTATTTTATGTGTCTAGGTGTTTTTCCTGTATGTATGTCTATATACCTCGGAGGCCAGAGGAAGGCATCAGATCCCCTGGAACTGGAGTTACAGATGTGAACCACAATGTGTGTTCTGGGAACTGAACCCAGGTCCTCTGGAACGGCAGCCAGTGCTCTCAATGGCTAAGCCATCTCCCCACCCTCTTAATGATAGTAAAATGTGTGCTTAGTTTTTGTTGTTGTTTGGATGGTTGGTTTGGTTTGGTTTGGTTTTGTCACTAAGTTTGGGTCTCAGCAGCAAAACACATCCAGAAGCCAAGGAATGTTTTTTGAGCAGGCAACTAATATGGTCAGGTATTCCAGAGTGCATAAGAAATGTTGGTGGGCACTTGGGATTCTAGTGCTGGTGTTACTGAGGCTGAGGCAGGAGGATGACAGGTTTGAGGCCAGCCTGAGCAACATAGTAAGACACTGTCTCAAACAAAGTAATATATATTAATTGCTCTCTTTTTATATTGAGGTATGGTTTCACCATGTAACTCTGGCTGGCTTAGAACCTACTGCTATACAGTCCAAGCTGGTTTCATATCAGAGGTCCTTCAGCCTCTGCCTTTCAAGTGCTGGAGTTAAAAGTGTGCACTGCCTGGGGCTGGAGAGATGGCACAATGGTTAAGAGCACTGACTACTCGTACGAAGGTTCTGAGTTCAAATCCCAGCAACCACATGGTGACTCAATACCATCCATAATGAGATCTGTTGCCCTCTTCTGGAGTGTCTGAAGACAGCTACAGTGTGCTTACATATAATAAATAAATAAATAAATAAATAAATAAATAAATAAATCTTTAACAAAAAAAGTGTGCACTACCACACACTTTTGAGACCATCTAATTTGTATATCCAACGCTGCTTTTTTTTATGCTGTATCTCTAATCTCCACTTGAGGAGTTAACAATTATGAAAATCTCAATTTGAAAGGTTTTGTCCCAAAGTCATATAAAAAAAAAAAATCAGAAACCAAAATTCAGGAGATTTGTGATGTTACTTTTAATTTGCAATTTGAGGAAAATGCATTTTTTTTTTTTTTTTTAAGTCACAAACATTTCAGAGCTGTAAAGATTTGGGGGAGATTTTGACACATTTAATTTTTTTTTTTTCATTCGTGAATGATGATGTTAAGTTTTATTTCCCCTGGGTTGAAATTTCTTCAGCCTTTAGTAGAATTGCATAACCAGCTGAGTTCCTAGATCAACAGCACATGTATCTTACAATTAACATAATTACTCACAGGAAAACAGTGAGCAGAGTGGTGTTTCGTATTACACATGTTTCTAACCATTTCTCATTCTGTGCTTTAGCTGTTCTTCTTTAGGACATAAACCAGTATGCAACAGTTTGTAAGTTTGATTTTGTAGTAGTACCCTCTTCCTTTCTTTAAAAATAACTTGTGTTATATTTGCAAATTGCAACATTTGTAATTTTGTTACTATTTTTGTCCATGAACGAATTCAAGCCAGTTCATGTGTTTGCAGAATCCGGCACATTAGGTCCCCACAAAGGTCCCTGTTACCATGTGATCTATATATGATCACATATAGAGAGGGTCTGGATTCATCTCATTAGTGCCTGGGCATATGGACGATAAAACCCCAGTGTCCGCTGAGGGAACAGGAGGCTTGCTTAACTTCTGAGCTGTCTCTCCAGTCCCAAATACAGTTTTCTTTTGCTTTAATTTTCTTTTTTTTCAGGACCTCTTCCCCAATCTCTTCATGTACTGTCTGTGTCATCTTCCAAACTGCCGTTTTTCAAAGTGTGGTCAGCATTCAAGCAGCATCAGCACCATCATGGACTGACTAGAAATGCTCATTCTCTGAGTTCAGCCTAGATTCCACCCAGGTTCCATGATCAAATTCAAGACATACATAGTAAAAAAAAAAAAAAGAAGAAGAAGAAGAAAAGAAAAGAAAAAAGAAAAAAAATATTTATAGGCTGCTGTGTAGCTCAGTGCTTGCTTAGCATGGACAAGTCCCAGGATTCAAGGACAAGAAAGAAATATAAATCTGTAGAACAAAAGTTTTTAATTGGAATCAAACATGTTTGTGTGTATAGGCCTAAGAATATGTATTAAATGTAAACAGACCAAATACCCCAGTTAAAAGGCAAGGATTGTAGTTCAGGAACATCAAAATCAAATATATTATGGTTTTAGGAGTAACACATAAAAAAAACACACAAAAAATGCAGGGATATTGAGCATAAAAATGAAGAAAGACATAACCCATAATAATAAAAGCAACAGAGAGGGAACTACCAAATATTCATTGATTGATGAATGGATCAATGTGCTATATTTATACAATAGGAAATTGTACAAATAATTACATGAATGTTATATTCATATAATTTTGAATTCATATGAAATTCAAATAAATTTTAAATTTTATGAAAATTATACTAATATAAATGTTTAAAATAATTATATGAATTATATGTATAAATTATATGACTGTAAATAAGAATTGAGTGAACCAAGTGTAAGAAGCCAACCAAAATTCTTTGCCATGATTTGCCATGATCTCTTGCTTCAACAGTGATTGAACAGAACCTGTCACTTGACCCACCACCCTAGCTTGCCATTCAAAACCAGCAGCTCTTTACTACCTACAAGCAGTGGCCTCAGACTACCCCAAGGCATGTCTCCTAGCCTCTACCATGGTAATTGAGCTCCCACAGGATTGGGAGCTGCCATCCCCTGCCAGATCAGCTTAGGGCTCCCTACATATATCTGTGTTTTACTACTTGGACCTTGAGACGTGACTTTGAAGGACTTTGCCAAACTCTTCCTCTCAGCTTGTTATGCAGAGGTAGAATTGTTGAACGTTCAGACTAGGGAGGTAGCCAAGTCCTCCTGCAGGGCAAGGAACCAGACTGTGACAGCCAAGAGAGTGGGCTCACAAGTGTTTGATCCCCTTGGAGGAAGTCTGAGTCAGTCACCATGAGAACTACACAAGGCCACAGAAATGCTCCCCACCTGTGTGACTTCAGTAAGACTCCTTACCTGAGTGAGCAGGTGAGATCCATCGAAGACATCAGTGACCACAAAACCAACCTGTGCACAGTGTGAGCCCCTGAAGCTGGTGTGGAGTGAGTGTCACCTTGACAAGCTCCCTGTGGGATACAGTAATGAGGGGAGCTGAGCTTCAGGGTGTAGAGTGTCTTCACTAGTCACCATGGCAACACATGCAGACTGGAATTGTCATTACCCTTTCTGTAAGTTGTACTGAAACATCCACTGAGATTCTTTAATTTGTATCATTTCTTTTTCAAATAAAGAAATGTTGGTTCCTAAAACAAACAGAAAACCCCAACAGACAAGAAACAACCAGCTACTAAACCACTAAAGACCACGTATTAATGTTCTTAATATTGAAATCTATACTCTGAAGACGGAAAGTGAGTTCGTGGAGACATAAGAGAATTCATTGTGATAATTAATGGGTAGAAGTGTCTTGGCATAATAATAAATGTTTTTGAACTGCTTGTAGTGATAGTTGCCTCTCTGAATTACTAAAAATCATTAAATCGAACACATTAAATGGATGAATTGAATAGTAGGTGGATTGCATTTTAATGAAGCCGTTACACACAAAGGAATTACTATTTTGTTCTGCAAATTTCAGCGTTTTGCATAATTTGTAAAGATATTGCTTGCATTCAGAAGATGATTCTAATACTATTGTTTTGGAAAAAAAATTTAAAAGTAGCAGCTGAGTAAAAATTACTTGGGGTCTGGTGGGATGGCTCAGCAGGTGAAAGCTACTCAAGCCTGATGATCTGCAGTCAATCCCTGCAGCCCTTAGGAAAGGAGAGAGCTGCCTTCCAGAAGTTGTCCTCCGACTTTTACAGGTACACCTGTAGCATGTTCATGTCCCCACACACATCATATATACACATCATCATCATCATCCTCATCATCTAAATTACAATGCATAATTTACTTGGAAATTTTATTTGCATAAGTAAGCCAAAACTAGACATTTAATTTAAATCACAGTTTTAGTATAATATAATTGTACAGATACAGAATTAAATAATGAAATCATATGTAATGTATAAATATTTAGATAAACTTTTCAGGGTAAGCAAAATCTTTCTGAACACAACATCAAAGACAGAAATCATGAAGGGATACACATTGGTATATTTAATTACATAATAGGGAAAAGCCTGCACTTTAAAAATATGTTGAAGTTTAACTAAAAATAACAAGTTTTAGAGAATATTTGCACTGCATTAGGGAAAGGATTCAAAAGTCAGTAAGAGCTTGTGGCAAGAAAAGACCATCTTTTCAATAGAAAATGCCAACACCTGCTTAGACAATTCAATGATTACTTGTAACCAGGAGTAAAAATTCTGCTTGATCTCAGGGTTGTTGAGAGATACTGATCAATATGTGAGGATTGCAGAAGAATTTGGAGCTTTGGCCTAGAAAAGCCATTAATGCTCAAAGCTTAATGGATGATGTGGTTGGAGCTTGGAAGAAAAGAATTCTAAGAGCTGTGGAGGCAATGGAGGCCTGGCTTGTGGAGTCTCTGAGGGAAGTTTGAAAGTCCCTCAAAAACTCTGTCTGAGTTCTCTAAAGGATCAGAAATGACAGAAGGAATGTGTTCTCTTAGAGTGCCTTACAGGCTGTGGTCCAGATAGTCCAGTGATGGCTATCTCCTGACAGAAAGGCCAAGAATCCAGTGGTAGGCTTGTTCAGCCCACGCACGGGACCAGATGTCTCAGCAGTTCCTGTCTGGTGCTGGGGTCTGGGAAGATTTCTGGAGAGCTGCTGGTTTTCAGGCTACATTGGAATCCAGCTGCAGGAACGGGACAGGAACTTGCCAGCGAGAGTGAGGGCAAGCAGGCAAAAAGCAAAACCTCCCCTCTCCCATGTTCTTTTATGTAGCTCACCTTTAGAGTGAGCTTTCCCACTTCAGGTTAAGGTTGCCAGGATGAAGGAATTCCCTGGCAACTCTACACAGAAGCCTCAGTTTTAGTGGAGTCCAGATGCTGTATCGTTGACAACCGAGATGAGCCATCACCATGAAAGATGACTAAGTAGTTAAGAGCACTGCCTGCCCTTCCTGAGGACTTGGGTTCAATTCCCAGCACCCATTTGGGAACCATTTGGAACTCCGGTTCAAGGGGATCTAATGCTCTCTTCTGGCCTGTTTGGGCACCAGGCACACACACGGTACACAGACATGCCTGCAGGCAAAATACCCATACACATAATACACACATACATACATACATACACACACCCACACACCCACCCCCACACACACACACATACACACACACGTATATATATGTATTGCATGTGTGGAGATATATATATATATATATATATATATATATATATATATATATATATGTGTGTGTGTGTGTGTGTGTGCCAGTTTGTGTGTGTATGGGTTTAAAATTACATGGTTAAATATTATGCGTTAAATTTATTGAAGGAATATTTCTCCCTAAAATTGATGCTTATAATATATTATTCTCAAAAGTAGGTTAAAAACCAGTATGTTTCTTATTTGTAAAACATAAAATATATGCTTTTGGTTTTGTATACTCTCATGCACAGTACCAATTTTCCATCTTTTTAAAACCCCTTTCCATTAAATGTGGTTTTCATGTTGCCTTTTTACTTAGCTACCAAGGAGCATTATTTGTCAATAAATAACAGGGCCATAACTTCAGCAGAAAAAAAAACTTGCAAAGGGATATGAGAGTTTTTGCTTAGAGTGTTCATGTGAATTTAAATTTTTGCTAAGAAAAAAGTTTTTTTTTCATCCATCAAAATTGGCT
>JADRCD010216965.1:0-24924 GCA_019843815.1 Montemys delectorum
TCTGTCTGTCTGTCTGTCTGTCTGTCTGTCTGTCTGTCACTCTCCTCTCTCTCCTTTCTCTTTCTCAATTCACACACATATGCTTACACACACACACACACACACACACACACACACACAAAAGGTAAATTTTTTTCTTTTGGCATTACCATAAATTTAATTTGTTTCCTGAAAATATCTGAAGACATTATAGGGAAAACAAAATATAGAGATACTATTTATTGGTCACCCTATTTATGAAGCTAATAATTCCAGGATATATTTGTGACATTATGCAACATAAGTGACTCTGAAACAAAGGAATCCATGAATTGCAATCAGATATGGGATATATGAAGTGAGATTATGTTTTCACTCACTCAGAAATAATACATGAGTATATGCTTATGTATATTGTGATAGATTTAGCATACGGAATATATATATCACATATAGTAAGTAGACTTAGCATATGAATGAATTAATACTAAAAAGGACATTGCACATAGAAAAGATTAGAATATTTTATGGTTTCTCCAAGAGCAGTCGCCACCTTACTATGACTAACATAAAGAAAAGCTAATCATAAACTAATACGAAATCAAGATGTTGCTTGTATCCTACTTCTAATATCCTTCTTTTTGTCATTTATCATGTTATCAGTCAAAATAAAAAACCCAAAATGACAAAATATAGTGTGGAAGTTAGTCAGAGTCATGGAAGTATAACACATTTTCCAAAAGGGAAGGCAGACAAGGGACAAAAGAAAGATTACTTCAGTTTGCTTTGTGTTGGCTTGTACTGTTTACTAAGACTCTGCACAGTTACTTTCCTGACAGCTTCTTGTCATTTTCCATGGTTGGCAGTCCTGTTTGCTCTTAAGAGTACCACTGTGTGTTTCATATCTTTCAGAGAATTTCTTGGTACCCTGTAATTATATTTAAGTTGAAAGATCCCGGAATCAGGTTTAGATAGCCATGTATTAATAGCCTCCTGACATCTTGAATATCATATTTCCTTCCCAGAGATGGCGCTCAGATTCCAGTCCCATTGATCTGCACGTCAACTTTGAGCAACAGTTTTACAGGATATTGATTATGAAAGTGGTGCTAAGTCTCAATGTTTTCATACTATATTGTACCTTGCCAGCTATCTAAAAATGATGCTGACTATTGAGTATGATTTTAAGTACCATAATTAAATGAATTTGATAATAAAACAATACACTCTTTGGACAAAAACATATTTGCAGTCATTTTACTGTAGTTTAATACTTCTGAGTATAGTTTATAGAACATATGAAAGAACCCTCACAGCAACTGAAATAGGTAAAACAATTCTACTTTAACTGTTAATGTGTCAATTATATTTACATAATTTCAGAATAATAGCTCATTCTCAAGAGCTTATGGGCATTAGTAGACATTTCTTAGGTGATGAAATGTAGAAATTTCACTTTAGTTTCAAAATTATTTTTATTATTGTGGAAAAAAGTTTAGATTTTAGCTCTCTACCATTAAAACTTACTTAGATACATTTCTCATAGCAAATATTTTTCAGTTCAATATCATGAAAGCAGACAACTCTAATTTCATTAAACCAGTAATTCATGTAAAGTTTAATTGATATTCTATTTTTATGGAAGTACAACATGTATGTTTTTAAACAGATTTGAATGCCATAAAACATATGCAGTACCTGCTAAAAAATGTTAAGATATTGCTATGCACATTAGAAATGTTACTGACACATCATGCATACTATCTTGTTGTTTTACTAGTTTATGTCACTAAGGAATGGACAGAAGCATACCAGGGACTTGCTGGTCAAGCAATCTTGCTCAGTGAAAAGTTTAGGTTTAGTAAAAATCCTGTCTCATAAAGAAAAAATAGTAAGCTTAAGAGGAAAATGTACAAAGTTGACTATATGCCCTTGTGATGGCATACTCTCAAACATACAATATGTGAAGAAAATTGTACCAACAAAGAAAAATATCTGTTTCTGTCTCTCTCTGTCTCTGTCTCTCTCTTTCTCTGTCTTTCTCTCTATCACAGACATATATATAATCACACTAGTATCATTTAATAGAAAAATCACATTATGAAAATTCATATTCACTACTGCTTCCATTACCCATATAAGTATTCCTATCAATTATAAAATTGTTATTCAATGTAGAGTATTATGCTTTTTATATTTTTACAATAGTACTAATTTTAAGTCCTCAATATTTTAAGTAGCACACATTTTATAGATCACAGAGCATTTATTAGTATCCATATTTATATGACTCATAATCTATCTTCAAATCTTAAATTTTGCCTTCTCATTAAGTTAGAAAACTACGCATCTTAAATAATTTAAGAAGAAATATGTGGTATATATTTGTAAGAATTTAATGGTTGATGACTACTCCAAAGTATTTTTCTAAGAAATAGATGCTTGTATTTAATAATCTGCACCACTTCAGTCACTGGATGACTCATCCCAGTTCCTCCTTAGCTGCTTGGGGTGAGTGATGGCTAACAATGGATTGCAGAAACTTGTGTCACTGTATTGCCATTGTACTTGCTTTAAGAAGCCTATTTTGCAGCAGAACCTGTCAAAATGAATTTCAGAGAAACCCTTTTTTCTTTCAATATGTAGAATTCTGACATAATCAAATTTAAATGCAGAATCCAAACAGTCATGAAGGCATATCATGGCTACCCTAAATGAAGCTGTGTGTTTACAGAGAAAGTTAGATTTTCATTTTCATTTAATTATAGTCACAGAAAGCTTGTAATTGCCAAAGCCTCTTTAGAAACTGATGGGCAATTTTGTACTTAAGGATTCATTGAACACGATAATAAACTATCATGGTCTCAATAATTAAGTCCTTGATACAAGAGATTGACATTTATGCACACACATAATAAAAATGGACAGCCAAAACACCATAGAAAGAAATTAACATTTATTAAAGTATAGACCACAATAATCTAATCAATGCCTTTGCAAACTTCTTGTTTGTTTACTTGCTTGTTTGTTTGTTGTTTGCCTTTTCCTGATAGAGGGTCTTACTATGTGAGTCTGGCTATCCTGGAATTCATTGTGTAGACCAGAGTGGCTTTGAACATACAGATATCTCCCAATCCCTTTCTCCCAAGTGCTCAGCTTAAAGGTGTATGCCACTATACCTGACTGCAAACTATATGATAAACTACAACGCCACTACATAATAAACACACAGACATCACCAGATAGACCAGATTATTATTGAAATTGTAAAAGGACTATATCCATATTTCTACAGTATCACAGATATTGTATAACAATACCAGTAAGACAAGCCTAGACATAGTATATAGTACTTTATCTATCATTTTATCTGTGTTAATGTGTTAGTGCACAGTATGCTTCTAGATTTATAGTACCCAGGTTCTCCAGAACTGGCACAGTGATAATGAATAGTTATTCTACAAAAATATCTAAAGACCAAAGTAAAATTTGCAATGCTAAGGTATATGCAATTGAGATATATTAGAGGCCTTGGCATTAGGAAAATATTTGCAATAATAGCTGGTCTTAGTTAGGGTTTTACTGCTGTAAACAGACACCATGGGCAGGACAAGTCTTATAAAGATAACATTTCATTGGATCTGGCTTACAAGTTCAGAGGTTCAGTCCATTAACATCAATGTGGGAGTATGGCAGAATCCAGGCAGAGCTGAGTTCTATATCTTAATCTGAAAGCTCCTAGCAGAATACTGGCTTCCAGGCAGCTAGGATGAGAGTCTTAAGGCCCATACCCACAGTGACACATCTACTCCAACAGGACCATATCTTTTAATAGTACTACTCCCTGGGCAAAGCATTTACAAACAATCATATTCTACTCCATGTCCCTCATAGACTTGTTCAAACATATGAGTTTATAGGGACCATATTTTTAAAACAACATAATATGTAATAGTTCAATTTTAAAGGTCCTTGTATTCTACAGCAATCTCAACAACATTAAAAGTCCAAAGTTCAAAGTCTGTTCTGAGATCCATCTAATCACTTAACTGTAATCCCCAAAACAAGACAGGAAAACAGCTGGGAAAACTCCAAACTCTGAACATCCGTGTCTGATTTCAAGGAGGTCTTCAGATCTCCAGCTCCTTTTTTATCTTTGTTGACTGCAGCAAACTTCTTTCTCCTGGTCTGGTTCCACTCCCTGTTATTAGCTTTCCTCAGCAGATATCTCAAGGCTCTGCCATTTCAAACATCTTGGGGCCTCAAAGGCAACTTGAAAATTACAGCTTCTTGTTCCAATTTCTGGGATGGACACATGATCTTCTGGACTCCTCCAAAGGACTGGTATCACTTCTCGAGTTCTGCCCTCTGTAGCACTCTAAGCTCAGGTTGATCTACTCCATTGCAGCTGCTGTTCTTGGTGATCATCTCGTGCTACTGGCATCTCCAATACACTGGGGTCTTCCACTGCAACTAGGCTTTACCAACAGCCTCTTAAAGGCTCTCTTCATGTTGCCAAGGCTTAACCCCTTTGTATGACCCTTTCAGTCCTGGGCTGTCAACTGCAACTAAATCTGCACCTTCACTAACAGCCTTCCATGGCCTCTCACAGTGACAAGACTCAGTTGTTCTACATAATGCCTTCATGCCTTCAAAACTAGTACCACCTGGGTGATTCTTACATATTACAAAATACAGTCTGAAGACAAGGTACAATGTTGGCTATCTCTGGAACACAGCTTCTTTGTGCTCTCAGAAAACACTTACTTGAAGATTTCACTTAATTGATGCTGGTGTAGTCTAATGACTTCTAATTTCTTAGCTCCAGCTAACCAACATCAATTGTCCCAGTAGTCCCTTCTACTCTTGAGTATAAAGCCAGAGTCAAATGGCTGAAACTGCTGAGTTCTGCTGCTTGTTGGGGCTGGAACATGCCCTTCCCCACCAACGCCTGGCTTGTTCAATTTTATCAATGCTTGGATTAAAGGTGTGTTACCACCACACCTGGACTTAAGTGTTTTTTTCTCCTAGAATATGCTCTATTGCAGGCTTGCCTTGAACTCAGAGATCTGTTTGGCTTTTTCTCTGGGGATTAAAAGTGTGTAGTAGCAGCCACATAGGAGAAACAACAATATGAACCAAAACTACAGAGCTCCTAGTGACTAAACCACCAACCGAAGTGTACATATGGAGGGACCCACAGCTCCAGCTGCATATGTAACAGAGATGGCCTTGTTGGACATCAATAGGAGGAGAGGCCCTTGGTCCTAAGAAGGCTTAATGCCCAGTATAGGGAAATGCCAGGACAGGGAAGTGGGAGTGGATGGGTTGGTGAACAGGGGGAGGGGGGATGGAATAAAGAGTTTTCATAGGGAAAACCAGGAAAGGGGATAAAATTTGAAATGAAAATAGAGAAAATACCTAATTAATAAAAAAGTGTGTAGCACCATGTCTGCATCTAAACTTAGCTCGGTATGATCTTGCCCCAAAGTCCTACTTCCTTATTCTGTTATCCTCTAGAACATAGGATTTGGCTCCATTCTAATTTCTGGTGGCCCTTTAATATTTAAACCATATATTTTGTATTTTTTGTTTCTAAGCTTGTTATGCTTGTTCAAAATGCTCTTCATGAGATTTAGTCACAGAACAAAGTCTATGCTGGACGTTTTTGAGTCTTCTTTTGTCAATGTAATTAACATAAATCTCTTTAGCTTAGCCTCAGCTAGACTCTTTAGACAAAGGCAAAATTCAGCCTCATTCTTCACCAAAATACCAGAAAAAAAGTCTCCAGACCACATACTGAAGTTCTTCTCCTCTGAAACCTTTTAGGCCAGGTCTGTACCATACAAATTACTCTCATCAGTAAAGTCTTCCATATTACTGCTAGGATGGCCCATTAAGACCCTTTTAAAGCATTTCAACACTTTGCAAGTCCAATGCCCCAAAATCGACATTCTACCAAACAAAAGCATAGTCAGGCCTATCACAGAAATGCCTGCAGTCCCTGGTACCGACTTCTGTCTTAGGGTTTTACTGCTGTGAATAAACACTATGACCAAGAAAAGTCTTATAAAGTACAACATTTAATTGGGGCTGGTTTACAGGTTCAGAGGTTCAGTCCATTAACATAAGGTAGGAATATGGGAGAATCTAGGCAAATATGGTGTAGGCAGAGCTGAGAGTTCTACAAATTTATCTGAAGGCTTCTAGCAGAATGTTGGCTAGAATGAGGGTCACCCACAGTGACACACCTACTCCAACAGGGCCACATTTTGAAATTGTGCCACTCCTTGGGCTGAGCATATACAAATCATCACATAACTCAAACACTATTTAATCACCTTAAAGCAAAAATTGAAAGGAAGAAAAATAAATTTGTAGCAAAACCTATCTACTATAAGATTATTAGCAGTAATAATCCTGCACCTCCACCACCTCCTGTTCCTTACTAGATTTACAAACTGTCATTATTTAAGTTGTAGGACACAAATTAAAAACTTAAAAGCTAATATTCACATATTAGAGAAAATATGCAATATTTTGGGGTTTTTTTTTGGAATCTGAATGACTATGGAACATGATCCAAGAATGGAATTCTGTAAGGAGAATTCTGAGCACTTGTGACAAAATGCTAAAAACAAAAAACAAACATACAAAACAAAACAAAAACAAAAACACAACAAAAGAAAAACAACTACGGAATTGTTCTTGTTTTATATTTTCATGTCTTTCTCAGGTGTAAAAAATATGAATGAGTTTACTTCAGATTATTCACTACAACTGGCTATTGTTATTGTTTTTATATACCTCTATGGGAAAACATGATTTTGCTATATGTAAATTAGCTTCGTGATTGTACTTTTTACTTGTATAATCTTGGTAACCTTCAGCATATAAAAGTCTGATATTCTGAATAAAATTGGCTATTATATGAAACTTAAAGTCTGCATGATTTATTGACTACATTCACCTAGGTCTCACCACCTAATTCTAGATGATTTTTCCAGTTCCATCTGCTTATCTTCATGTTTTATTATTTCATTGTTCTTAATAGTTGGACATTTTATTATGTACCACATTTTATTTATCAATTCTTCAGTTGGTAGAATCTAGGCTGGTCCTAATTTTAAGCAATTGTAAACGTAGATTAGCAAATGTCTCTATAGCATTAATGTGGAATGATTTAACTTTATCCTCAAGAATGGTATAGGTGGATCTTGAAGTTATTGATTCCCAGCTTCTCCAGAAATCACTGAGGTCCATAGTGACTTTATCAATTTGCACTCACTTACAATTAATTAGTGGCCCCTTTTGCCAAATCATTGCCAGAATATTCAGTTATTTGTTTGGTGGATGTTGACCATTCTAAATATGGTTATATGAAATCTCAATATTGCTTTAAAATGGATTCATTTGATAGCGAACAATAGTGATCATTTCTGGTGTTTCTCAGGCATTTCTAATTTCTCTTTTGAGAACTTTCTACTTATTACAATGCTTATTTTTAAATTAGGTTGCTTGTTTCTTGATAATCAGGTTTTCAATTATAAATATATTCTAGACAGTAACTCTCTATTATGCATTTATTAATAAGGGTCTTTCCCCTTTAGACAGACTGACTGTTTGTCTGAATAACAGTCTCTTTGCCTTACAGAAGCTCTTCAACTTCATTTATGAACTGTTTTTTGTGTTTATGCTACCTGTACCATGCTCAAAATGCTCTTTCTTGTGGCAATAAGTTCAATACTATTCCCAACTGTTCTTCTATCAGATTCTTGAGAATTGATTATATAATGAATTCCTGACCCATCTGGAGTTGAATTTTGTTCAGTGTAATACAAGTGAATCCATTTACATTTTTCTACATGCAACCATCCAATCTGACCAGCTTCGCTTGTTGAAGATGCTATCTTTCCTCCAGTGTACATACTAGTGTCTTTATTAAAAATCAGGTGTTTGTAAGTGTGTAGAAAGATGTGTCTTTAATTTGATTTTATTTATCAACATGTCTGTTTTTATGTCAATACCCAAGGAAGAATATAGTATTATAGAGAGATAAACTGAAAAGTGGAATAGGAATAATTCATTGATGTGAGAGTAGGAGAGCAGGGTAAAATAGAGACTATGGAGACAGACAATAAATACATCATGCTTTTGAAAAATATGCTAATTTACTACTGTACATTCTTCCCAAGGTATGTCCATATATGAAAGTAATCTAAATATTGTCACCATATAATTGAATCAACAATGCCTAAGATAGACTTTTTATAACACTAATTAAAACTTCCAGTGTTACAAATGGCTACATGTTATTGAATCATTAGCCAAAAGTATACTATGAACTCCTTTCAAACATCACAGAATATTGCCAAGACTAATTGCTATCTACTGCAAGGTGATGAGAAGGGCCCCTTCCTGAAGACATTAATTACTATGTCATTCAACATAGATAAATCAAACAAGCACAACTGGAGCCTTCATTCCTGATGACTAGCATTCTTATTGTTGGAATGTCCACTATGTACTCATTCCTGGGGGAGGCAGATAATCATCAACATCAGTAGACTGCAAACCCTGTGATCTACACCAACAACTTGCCTGAAAGATATACCGGAGCACTAGTGACACACATGTTATGGCACTAATTTGCCACCCTCCCCACACACACCTTCTTTAAGGTCCAGTCAGAACAACAGAACCCATAATGGACATTTCGAAATTGGCTGAAATCCTAAGACTAGATAAAACATGTTCCTAAGAGAAAACTTATTGTAGCAATACTTTTATGTATAAATTCCAGCTGAGGATTCTTGCTACCCACCCCAGTCCTTTAGATTCCCAAGTAAAAGACACATACACACACACACACACACACACACACACACACACACACAAAGCCTTTATAGTTTGATATAGATTAAACAGCATAACAGCTGGTCCACTTCCTGACCTCCACTTGGTTAATCCACCTCCTGCCAATAATTGTGATTTATAATTTACTAAATTCCATATTCCACCTTAGTTGTTTTAAACCCAGAGGGCTTCCCAACTGGGCTTCACTCTTCTGCCTCCTTCATCAGACACATCTCCCTGTCCTCCACTCTTCTCAGGCATGGTATCTCTCCTCTCTTTCTCTGTCTTTGGCATGGAAGAGAAATCTCCTCCTTCTTATCTGTCCCAAGGACTGGAATCTTCAAGGTCCTGCCTCTGTCTACCCTGCTCAGCCCTTGGCTGCCAGCATCTTTATTAACCAATCAGAACCAACTGGAGGCAGGGTCCCTCAGTATTTTACCTGCAGACATTCCTGTAAGCAGTTTTGGGCACCAAAATTTATCTTTATAATACAAACAGCATTCTGCTAAAGGCAAATTGCAATAATTAGTACATTTATAGATTTATGCCTCATTGAATCTTTATTAAAGATACTTTATTTTTTAAATGTTAAATGAGAATTAACATAAAGAGTAGAACTGAACAATGAACACATTGAGAGAGATGTTTTGGAGTATCTGATCATAAATACTTATCAAATCCATGTACTCAAGGAACAGTGATGTATGGAGAAAATAAATGAGAATAAGAGCCAGAGATGGCTCGAAAAAAAATAGTGTTCTGAGACCCAATAAAACTGATGCATATGTGAATGCACAAAGGCTGTAACATCACACACAAGATCTACAAAAGTCCAACCCAGACATGTCACAGAACTGAGAGGGAGAAGAGAACATAGAATTCCATGTGTACTCAAGAAGCTATTTTCAATAGATTACTACTGGAAAAGGGAAAAACCAGTTTTTCCCCTGGTTTTTCACTGAGTATATCCACTCTTTAAAGGCAGGGCCCATGCCCAAGATTTTTTGACAAACATAATACAAAATCCATTTCTTTAATGTTGGCATTTTTCTTGTCTTATTGTCCTTCATGTTTTTTTTAATTTTTTTGATATTTTCACTGTTTAAGAGGGAGAGAGAGGAAGAACATAAATGTTGGCAAACACTGGTAGAGGGAAAAGATAATCAAAGAACATTGTGTGAAAAAATTAATAAAAACTCTCTTGGATGATAAAGACACTCAATAAATAGCAGTCTTTGCATTCCTATTTTAACTATGTGCTTAAATTTTACCATCATTTCTAATGGATGGTGAAGCCTTAATGGTGGGAACTCATAATTTCTTAGAAATTCAATGGGTTAAAAACATATGTCCAGAATGATGGCATTATCAAAAAGACATGCTTACACTGAAAAAGATGGTTCCTTGTTCCTAGACAAAGAACTAGTGAGTGCTGGAAGAGGGGTGTAAGCCTCTTCCAGGAATGATGGCCCTTTATTGAGTATTTTCTACAGAGAGGCCAGCACTGAGACAAAGTATACAAAAGTTATAAGAACAAAATCACTAGACAGTTTTAGTATATTTATACATTCATATACATATGCATGCAAATGTGTATGAGAAACAATAATAATCAAGAAAAAAAGAGGCTATTTCAAGGTATCCTGTCCTAGAATAGATGGAGGGAAGAAGGCACCTGCTCGAGCTTTGAGGTAGAGAATGGAAGGGCAAAAGTGATGGGACTCAGTTTTAATTTAAAATATGTAAAAAATTTAAAAAAAATCTCTGACATTAAACTTCAGTCTCTTATGCTTAGATTTAGTAAGAGCTAGTAAGACCTTTAATTATTCTATGCTAACAAGGGTATGTGTTTAGATTTTTTTTAACTTTTTTTTATTAGATGTTTTATTTATTTACAATATCTCCTTTCCCAGGTTCCCCACCCCCCCAAAAAAAAAGAAAATAAGAAAAGAAAAAGAAAAAGAAAACCTAAAACAATCTCCTGTTCCCCCACTACCCCTGCTCACCATCCTACCCCTTCCTGCTTACTGGCCTTGGCATCCCCCTACACTGTGGCATAGAATTTTCACAGGGCCAAGGTCCTCTCCTCTCATTGATGATCGATTTGGCCATCCTCTGCTATACACATGCTGCTGGAGCCATGAGTCCCTCCATGTGTACTTTCTGGTTGGAGTTTTATAGCTGTCTCCTGAGAGGCTCTGACAGTACTCGACTAATACAGAAGTAGAGGCTCACAGCCATCCATTGGACTGAGTACAGGGTTCCCAGTGAAGGAGTTAGAGAAAGGATTTATGGAGCTGAAGGGTTTGCAGCCTCTTAGGACGAACAACAATATGAACTAACTAGTACTCTCAGAGCTCCCAGGGACAAAATGTGTTTAGATTTTAAGATCAAACAAATTTATTCTTATTTGATTAGTTACTATGATGAATTGTTTATTGCTTTAGTTACAAGAATGAAAATTGAAGCCTAAATGTTTTCAAAGAATCATTCTGTTAAGTCACGAAGCTGAAGTAGTAAACATGCCACGTGAACATAGACTAAAATACACACACAAAAAATATTTCCAGTCAGAAAACGTAAAAGTAATGTGAACCTCTATTAGAGTAGTCATACTAGAGTTTAGAAATTTGGAAATATAATATGAAATACTAAGACATCTAAACTTGAATTCATATAAAGCAACGGTTTCTTCCTTGTCCTGTTTTCAGTGAAAAACATGATTATTCTAATACTTGGATATAAATCTACTAATGAGCATTTCTGTATTCAGAGAAGTTTTTCACATTTTCATGTTGATATGTCCCACATATGTGACCCCTCGCCAAATCATTCTATGTAGTTTTAAATGTAATCTATTTTAATGGGGCCTTTAGGAAAGCATTAATTTTATATGATTTGAAGTTTGAACCTTGGTAATAAGACGAATTTCATGTATATGGTTTATTTATTTATTTATTTATTATTTATTGTCAATTTGACAGTCTGGAGTCTTCGGGGAGAGAGAAATGGCACATGAAGAGAAATAGCTCTGTCAGATTGCCTATGGGCATATTTGTGGAGGCATTTTCTTGATTAATGATTGATATGGGGGTGCCAGAACCTCTGGGCAGGTTGTCCTGGATTGTTTTTAAAAAGTAAACCTAATAAACCATTAGGAACATGGTCAACAATAAATTTCATTAGGGAATACACTAGCCGCAACTTACAATATTTAACACTGTTAGCAGTCCATTGTTTCTGTCTTCATCACCATCATCATCATCATCATCATCATCATCATCATCATCATCATCATCTATCATCATCAACACTGTCATCATCAACATCATTATTTATCCAGTGTATGACATCTAAATATCTACAGCTTTAGATTTGTGCCTCTATCATAGCATATATTTTATGAGAGTGTTACAACTAATTAACAATTGGTTAATGATAATGGACGTTGATACACCCAAGGATATGATGCCCATAAATGTAATACCTGAGAAGAATTCCTTCTCAACTTCCAGGACGACTAGTTAAAATTGATATTCTCCAAGTTAAGGTGATACTATGAATTGTGGAAAGTGATAACAGGGAGAGATACCCATAAATACAGAGAGAGACATATCAAATTTTTCTATGCCATTTGCATTCTGCATCTAGTTTTGAGCATATTTTTGTTTTCCAACAATATGATAGCAATCTGAAACACATGTACTATATTACACTTGCTTGCCACTTCTTAATATGAGTAATATTTTATTATTTCAACCATAATGAATAGGGATTTATCAAATGGTTAATTACATTTATTACTTTATTTGAAATCAGCACAAGCTTAAGAATCAATATTATAATAAAAGTTACATATTTCATCTTGTTTTACTGAGATATCATAATTACAAGTGTCTTCATTGCAAAGTACAGAATTGTAAACTACAAAGAGGTGATTTTTCCCAAAATTTTAAAATAGTTAATGCTTAAAGCATAGATTCTCATTTTTTTACAGTGTTATCAATTTGATAGACTTTTAAAGACTTGTCCTTTTTATTATACGGTACCATAAAGAAGCCAAATCTTACAGTGAAATAATTAGTTTCCACATCTGAAATTAATTACTTATTTTATATAATCAGATGACAGTAAAGTTAAAAGAACATTTTGAGTTTGAGTAAAGTTATATGGTAAAAAATCATTTGAAAGACTGTATACCTAAAATATGTTTAATATGATTAATAAAAATACATAAATTGAACTCTGTAAATTTGTTGAAAATCAACATAGTGTACATAAAATAGGAATAGAAAGCTTATAGATTAGGCTTCTGTTGTTGTTTTGTGTTGTTCTCTCTCTGTATATATATATATCTAATTTACTAATTTCATTTGTCAATAACAGGAAATTTTTGAAACATTTTGTTCAATACATAGAAGGAAATTGTCAAAAGAAACTAATAGCTAATATAAGTCAAATTATTTTGATGTTTGAAAACTAGATTCTTTGGTAGTTAAGGACACACAAAATTCTGTTCAAATTTTGCTCAACATATCCTTAATATTTACAGAATCACATAATTTGTATTCTGTTAATTTGTTTGAATTAAATTAATGCAATTTTCTTTTTTTTACTTGAAATATCTATGTCCACAAATAATTGGAAGAAACTTCTTTTTGTCTTAAATGGGAAATAGGAGACACTTAATACATTTGATTATAAATGAAGATTTCAAACATTATACAGAAAGGAAAATTGTCATTTTTCAAGATAGTAATTATAGAATATATTCTTTTCTCAACACATTTTATTTTCAAACTATCTACAAATCTTAGCACGCATATTTTATAAGTTATATGCAAAGACCAAAACAATTACATGTATACATCTATCCAGAAATGTATTAAAATTTATTCAGAAATTATTAAAATTTCTTGTTGAAATAAGAAGTTGACAATTAGAAGAACACCTTGTCATCAGATAAAACTTTTACTAAGTTGTTCAGTTTTCAAAAGTAGTGAATATAATTTTATAAGACATTTTTAATTTTCGACCTCTTTGACACTGCCATGGTTAATGGTATAACTCAAACATGATCGTATGCTTATCACATTAAATTGTCTTTCTCTGTAGGGACAACTAAGGCTGCATATAAATTAGACTTCCAAAATATATCCATTTTTGTCTTCTCTTCCAAATCTCTCTGAGATAAATTTTCCTATGGATATATTAATTAGATTTTCAGTCTTCAGTTGCACAATATAAATGGTCTCTTCAAATGAGCAAAACAGAAGCTAGATAAATGGCTCAGTAAGTAATTTAATTGTTATACCATTAGGAAGAAATGTAACAGTCAACAGGCAGTGTATTCCAGTATTTTCATCATGGGAGAGGCTGGGGTACAACAATATATCCATGGGACTTGCTGACAAACCTTCTTTTTTTTTTTTTTTTTTAATTAGATATTTTCTTTATTTACATGTAAATTTTCCCTTTCCCAGGTTCCCCTCCAAAAAACAAACAAACAGACTAAAACAACAAGAACAAATTCCTTTTGCCTCCCCCTCCCCATGCCTGCCACTCCACCCTCTCCCACTCATTGGCCCTGGCGTTCCCCTACACTGGGGAAGAAAACCTTCACAAGGCCGAGGTCCTTTCCTCCTATTGATGATCGAATTTGCAATCCTCTACTATACACATGCTGCCAGAACATTCAGTCCCACCCTGTATAGTCCTTGATTGGTGGTTGGGTCCCTGGGAGCTCTGGGGGTACTAGTTAGTGATAGTTGTTCGTCCTAAGGGGCTGCAAATCCTTCAGCTCCATAGAACCTTTCTCTAACTCCTTCATTGGGGACAGTGTTGCTATATCCAATGACCTTGAGAGAGTGTGTCTCAGTGAAACTGGATTTCAATGATTCATCTAAGAAGATTTGTCAGCGTACACAGCCATTCATTGAACTGAGTACACTAACAAATCTTCTTAGATGAATCATTGAGATCCAGTTTCACTGAGACACATTCTCTCGAGGTCATTGGATATAGCAACAAAGGAAAACACCAAGTATTGACCCCTGACCTACTCATGGTTCCTCAACCACATGTCCACCCAACACTTTACACATAAACACCAGTGCAAACCCCCTCACACACTCACAAAAACACCAAACAATACACTTTATTAACTGAATATTGACACATGACAATAGTTTATGCCAGAAAAATTATCAATCATGTAAAATATTCTATTAGCTTGCATTGAAGCGTAATGAGCATTACAGAAAACATTAACAATTATCTCATTCCACTGTTATGGCAGATGTCCAATTTTGCATTAAATTAATTACCAAATGCCTTTTCTCTCTGACAGTTGGATATTTTATATTTCAAAGGGAAATAGACTTTGAAGCAATACTTCTAACAAGCTTAGAAGTATGAAATGTACCAGAGCTGAAAAGTAAAAATCAACAGTTGAACTGTTAATATTTTCCAAGAAAGCAAGTCAATCATGGTATGAAATCAGAACAAAATGCAAATCACTGGTGGTAAAATGTAATATCCTATAAACCAAATTATATCTTATGTAAAATTCTCAATGAAATTTCAAATGACAAATTATTGAACAGATTAATTTCTGATCATATTTATTACATTTTTGCAAAATATTAATGCTTTCTATTTTTTCTACAAAAATGTAATTAGCAAATTATAGATATGTCCATTTTTGCTATTTGCCATTACTTACCAGATTTCTTTTCTAGAAATCAAGAACAATGCTTTCAATATTCCAATGCTAATAATAAACAAGCTCACTTATGAACTTCATTACATGTAAACAGGTATATTACACTTATTCAAATGTATATAATATATTTTATAAAATATTAAAATTAATTTAATTGCACACCATAGTTTAAAGAAAACAAGTGAGAATTATATTGCAGCTAACTTTTAACTTATTTTAGGTAACTTGATTATATTATAACATTATAAAAATAGATTAAAATAAAGAAATAAGTTTTAGATAAAGCATATTTTGACATAAAGAAATGTACTCATTTGAATAACGACAAAAATTCTACATGTTTTGTTAAACATTTTTGTAAATTATTAATTTAAAAATTATGCATTTCTACAAGATATTTGATACTTTTGAAATAGTAAAACTTATGAAATAGATGTAATGATTTTAATCAATAAATCAGTATTTCAACACATGTACTTCAAAAGTATAATTATCTCTTAAACTTTTTCACCATATATAAAATTAGGACTTTAGTTTTATTACTGTTGATTGAGGATATGCGGATATGAGTGCAGCAGGTTCCTTTGGAGAACAGAAAGAGGTGCTAGAGAGGAAATTATAGGTGGCTGTGAGCCTCAGGCCATAGATACTGGAAACTAAAGTTGGAAACCCTGGAAGAGAAATTAGTGGTTTTAAACCAGGGAGCCATCTCTCCAACCTCATATATAAAATTTTCAGAAAAATTGATGGAATATTTTTGAAGTTTGTCTCTGATATCTGAGATATACTTCAATTCTAGATACGTTCTTTTATACCTTCCTTCTTCAAATTTTCTGTCTGCATCTGTAATAGACATTCAAAATAATTTCTGTAAATTAATGTGCTAAGAGCAAATAAAATACTTAATAAATACTTTGTAGACTTATGTAACTATTACTTAGCTATCAACTTATTCTATGTAGACCATATATAACTATTAATTATCTATAAAATTTAGTTAAGCCTCAGGGAATTTTTCAGGTCCTCAACAGAATCAAACTGAAAATGGTAACTCTAGAGGTAAATGTTTACAGTTTACATCTTTATCTCGGTCTCTCTATCTCCTCTATTCCCCTACCTTTTTCTCTCTGTTTCTATATATAAACATACATAAACACATACACACACACACACACACACACACACACACACACACACGCTATAATCTTACTTCAAGATTGATATCCAGAATGATGAACAATAGCAAACTGGAAACAAAAATGTCCACTATATGACAATGAGTGTTTGTTCATAGTAACTATAAAATGAAAATTATTTAAGGAACTGTTAGTAGGTTAACAGATAATATATGGTAACTAATATAGAATATAATATCTTAAAAAGAGTGGTTCTTTGATATATGCTACAATATAATAACATGAACACATTCTACTAAATATAAATTATACATGTACAGGAAACAACAGTGACAAGGAGTATTTTATTCCACTTATATAGTAAAATAAATAAGAAAATAACCTAGAGACTACCAGAGATTGAAATGACTGGATAATCATGATCTGCCATTTGATGGGTGCACAGTTATTAAGTGGATGTTGGAATTTTGAAATAGTAGTGAGAACTTTTTTAAAAAAAAAATAGTATATTTACATAATGTAGTATTATTCAGATATAAAAAATAACATCAGGAAATTTGCAGGTAAACGGGTGGAACAAGGAAATATCATCCTGAATGAGGCAACCCAGACCCAGGAAGTCAAATATATAATGTTCTTCCTTATAAGTGGATATTAGCTGTTAAGTAAATGAAAATCATGCTGTAATCTACAGGTCCAGAAAGGATATGTGGCTAAGTAACAACGAAAGCTCTAAGGGGGATGCATAGATCTCTCTAGGTAAATGAAATAGAATAGATTTGCAGTGAACTAGGGGAGTGTGGGAATGGGGAACATGAAGAATGAGATATGTGTTTGTAGAGTAGAGGGTAGGTGTTGAAACATTATGGGGAGAGATGACTGATGTGGGTAATATAGAAAACTACTGCAATAAAAACTCCCAAGATTTCTACCAGGGTGACCTTCATGAGGACTCCTACTCCTAGAGACAGAAGAATCAGCTATCCTCTGTAACCAGCCAGGCAAGATTTCCAATGGATCGACTGGAACACAAACCCAACCATAAACCCACCCACCTACAATCTGTCCAGCTTTCAAGGTAGTCCTCAGCAAGCAATTCACTACAGGTTTGCTGGAGAGAATGGAAAGCATGTAAGGAAGTCAGGAAGGGTAGGAAAAATCTCCTACCTGAGTCCCATCCCTGTGTTCTCACTGAAGGTCCCACGTGGAGAGTGTTGTTCCTAATTTTATCTGACCCAATGGGATGGGAAAAAAAAAAGCTGGGTTCATTGCAAGGTTTATGGGAGTTTCCAGGGAATTGAGGAAGGGAGTAGAGAGTCAAAGTCCCTGAAAGCCATCTGCAACAGGACTGGAGAGGAGACTGGAAAGATTGCAGTGGAGGACAGAAAGGAGAGTGGAAATTGCATATCTCAATCCCAGCCCGGAGTGGCCACTGAGGTCCAAGATAGTGTTTCAAGATATGAGCCCTGCTGATTTATACTTCAGTTATTTCTGACTGTCTCTGTGCACCACCCACTATTACAAAGTTTAAGAAAGGTCAGAAAAGACTAACTAATAGCAGTAACATTCTTAAAGCATTAGTGCTTCCATGTAAAATTGTGGATATTAGTAGGTTTTGAGTGGATTCATGTATTACCTTGCTTGTTTGTAAACATTTTTTAAATTATTTTTGTTTTAGAAACTACTTATTTTTTTTAGATATTTTCTTTATTTACATGTAAATTTCTCCTTTCCCAGTTCCCCTCCCAAAAACAAACAAACAAACAAACAAACAAAAACAACAAGAACAAACCCCTGTTCCCTCCCCCCTCCCCATGCCTGCCACCCCACCCTCTCCCACTTATTGGCCCTGGTATTCCCCTACACTGGTTCACAAAACCTTCACAAGGCCGAGGTCCTTTCCTCCTATTGATGATGGAATTTGCAATCCTCTACTATACACATGCTGCCAAAACAATCAGTCCCACCATGTATAGTCCTTGGTTGGTGGTTTAGTCCCTGGGAGCTCTGAAGGTACTAGTTAGTTCATATTGTTGTTTGTCCTAAGGGGCTGCAAACCCTTCAGCGCCATAGAACCTTTCTCTAACTCCTTCAATGGGGACTGTGTACTCAGTTCAATGAATGGTTGTGAGCCTCTACTTCTGTATTAGTCAGGTATTGTCAGAGCCTCTCAGGAGACAGCTATATCAGGCTGGATTGTCCTTCCTTCAGTCTCTGCTCCATAGTTAGTCTTTGCAACTCCTTCTGTGGATATTTGGTTCCCCTTTTTAAGAAGGAGTGAAATGTCCACCTTTTGGTCTTCCTTCTTCTTGAGTTTCTTGTGGTTTGTGGGTTGTTCTTCCTGTATTCCAAACTTCTGGACTAATAACCACACACACACACACACACACACACACACACACACACACATATATAAAAAATGGCACTTTCTCTCTGACGAACAGTGAGGCATGCTGAGAAATCTTACAAACAAGGGAATTTCTTACCCAAAATGCTGGAACATTGCTTTCCTCTCAGACAAAATCAGTATACAAAGCTCACTAGGAATGTAACCTTTCCATAAAAAAAGGTAAAACTCAACTAATCAGACGTATGTATTCCGTACTGAGTTAAAAAGAATCAGAATATTCAGTATCAGGAAGATCTGCTCAGTGGTGCAAGGTTCCTTGTGGTTTCTTATTCTCCCAGTACATCTGACTAAGTTCCATTGGCTATTGTTTTACTTCATTTGCTGGAGACTTAAAATAGAAAATTATGATAAATGTATTCTTGATCCTTAGCTTTTAGCTATAATCACATTTTGTAGATAATGAGGAGAGTAAAATTACGTACAAAGTTAGAGTACAAATTTGTGGACAGGACCCTGAAATGAATAGAATATGAAGGTTATCAGAAAATGAAGCAAACGTGAAAATTGTTTCATATAAAAAGACAGCAAAAGTATCAAATATGCACTATTTAGTATTTATTTATAAAATTAATATACAATTAAAATCTTTATCACCCTAAATTACAGGACAGGAGCAGGCCACAGAATTATGCCCCTTCCCATTCAATTGTATTCAGTATCAGGAAGACCTGCTCTTGTCACCAAGCTTTTTTAACTAGGTGATAGTTTCTGTACGGTCCATAGAATCATATCCAAAATATAGACAAGTTCTTTCCAGCACAAGATATGCCATATAATTTCTAAATTATGTGTATATGGAGATAAAACAAAGAAAAATATGTAACCTTATAAGGAAGAAAAGTGTTGGCTTGTTCACATCTTTTTGAAATTAGGGATGATATTATATAGAGAATAATGATAGAAAGCTCCAAAAGGAAATCCTAATCTGTTTATTTTTAAAAGACTGCACAAAAAGTTCACTAGTAAAAAGGAGGTAAAAGAATATGTCAATACTTTCACATATTTAGCATAGAGAAGGTGCAGTAAATAAAAGTTTTCATTGTGACACTCCTATGATATGCACATCACTATCCTTTGATTGTGTTCATTCCTTTCCTCCTCTCAGACCTGCATTTCTCTTTCCACCCTTTCTCTTTCCACATCCCTGCTAATTACCCCTTTCGCCCATGTTCTTCATTCTTTGGTGTTCTAGATTCCATTTATGAGTTAATAAGTGACGCACATATTTTTTTAGGACAGGCCTTTATTTTTCCAGTAATGATATTTATGTTCTTTAGAGTGAAGTAAAACTCTGTAGTATACATATTTCCTTTATCACTGATCAGTTGACATGAATTCATTTTAGTTCTGTGTCTTGGCTATTGAAAAGAAGTTCTGGAATAAGGAAGAATGCTCACACATTTGTTTGGCATACTGCATTTTTATTCTTTTGGGTTCATACCCAGAAGCTCTCAGACACATTATATTGTGTGACGTGGAAATTTCTGGTTTCTTTAACAACTCTCTGGCATCACGCAGTGTTTTCCTGGAAGCTGTCTTGTGAGAGGGCATGTCATGTTTTGCTGAAATAGACACTTGAAAGGACATGTAATAGAAAGCATATAAATGGAACCCTACAAACAGTGAGAGGATCCTCTTGCATTGCTGTGCTGCCATGTAATGCCTCACTGCTCCTCTCTGGTCTTTGTGGGTCTTCACTTTATAGAGAGTAATGAGCAAACGAACTCCTTGTAGTCTGTCAGATTCTGGCTGCTTCTGCTGCCTTCTGCTGATTCTTCCGAGGCTTGAAGCTTCTGCAGGTTCATACTGCTGCTACTGAATCTTCTTTGGTGTTTGCTATTGAACTGGATGGCTGGTATTCTGACAAGAAGGAGTGGAATCACGTCAAGGAACTACTTCTGAACAGGTCTACAGTACTCTTTTCTTATTTAACCTTCTTTTTCACTTACCTCTGGTTAGAAGGTTAGAAGGGAAGTTATTAAGAACCCTAAATAAAGTAGGTTTTGAAAACAGTCTAAGCCTACAATTGCATTAAATATCTAGAGGAATTTTCCATATTAATTCCCAAAGATGCTGGACTGATTTAAATTCTTTGTATTTTACTGTGTACATCAATCACTTCAAAATATGTGTTTGATCTACTTACAATAGTTTTAAAAAGTCATGAAAAAGTGGGTCAGAAATATCATACAGCCTTAAGATGAGCAAATATCTTACATAAAGAAGAGAAAAATGTTATGCTACATGTGAGATACAAAAATGTACTGATGAATTTTCATTTGAGTGTGTATATGTGTGTGTGTGTGTGTGTGTGTGTGTGTGTGTGCATTTTGAAAAAAGGGGTGGGGAAGGAAGAAAGAAAGAGATGAAAGAGAAAGAGAAGGAACAAGTGAGTAAACAAAAAAGAGTTCAGAAGAAATATTTGTATCCCACACTATCCTGAGTTTACAGTTTAGTGCTAAAAATTCAGAAATTCACCTCCACACCTAGCCTGGGAATATAGTTGTAAAGTGACAATTAAACATGGTATTATTATATTTGTTGTACTGAGTTTAGGATAAATCATTTATGTAATGACAACTAAAGAATTATTTTTTGGATATTTTCTTTATTTACATTTTAAATGTTATCCCCTGGAAAGATTTCCCTCTTGAAACTCCCTATCCCAGGCTCCTTCCTTCTGTTTTTATGAGGGTGATTTCCCCCAATCCACCCACGCCCGCCTCCCTGCCCTAGCATTCATCTACACTGGGGCATAGAACTTTCACAGAACCAAGGGCTTCTCCTCCCATTGATGCTCAACAAGGCCATCCTCTGCTATGTATGCTGCTGAAGACATGTGTCCCTCCATGTGTACTCCTTGGTTGGTGGTTTAGTCTCTGGGAGCTCTGGAGGGACTGGTTGGTTGACATTGTTGTTCTTCCTATGGGGTTGCAAACCTCTTCATCTCCTTCAGTCCTTTCTCTAAATCCTCCATTGGGGAGCCTGTGCTCAGTCCAGTGGTTGACTGTGAGCATCAGCCTCTGTATTTGTCAGAGCCTCTCAGGAGCTACATCAGGCTCTTGTCGATATACACTTCTTGACATTCACAATAGTGTTTGCATTTGGTGACTGCATATGGGATGGATTCGCAGGTGGGGGCAGTCTCTGGACAGCCTTTCCTTAAGTCTCTGCTCCACAATTTATCTCTGTATATTTGCTTCTATGTGTATTTTGTTCCTTTTTCTAAGAAGGACCGAAGCATCCAAACTTTGGTCTTCTTTCTTCTTGAACTTCATGTGGTCTGTACCTCTAACTCAACTGCAGATACATTTGAAAGAAATAAATGAATAAACAGAAGTGTCAGTAAACTAGATAAATTATATGTTAATGTGTATGGGTTTATACAATGCATATAACTTGTTGAAAAGTTATTTCATATCTCAAGAAATACCAAGAAATGACAAGCATGTGTGTCCAGTATCATATACAAATTTACATAGACTACCAGAAAAACCAGTTAAAAAAAATCCAGGATGAAGGAAGAGTATGAAGATGGGTCACTAGATTAAATAATTTTGTGTACAATCATGAAAACTAGTTTGAGTCCCCAAAATTGGGTACATCAATACCTATACTTAATCTCAGCATTCTATAAAGTATGGACAGACTATCTCCAAGGCAAGCTAGATTGGTAGACTTTTAAGAATTTCTAATGTGTTCAATGACAGACTCTTCATCAAAAAAAGTCAGAGGAGTGAGATTGAGATAGACATCTCTCACCCATATACAGAATCACAAACACACACACACACACACACACACACACACATACACACACATTTATTCACATGCACTTCTACATATTCACATACCATAAAGCTATGAAAAACAGTTAAAATGTTATGATGGTTTAATATGTAATGATTTATAATTATATAAAGACATAGGCAGTGTACCTGTGTTGGTTCTCTTTATATAGATAAGAAAATATGACAAATTTGAAGTCCTAGCTATTAGAATAATAGCTATCTTGGGAGAAGAACAAAAAAAGATGTGATAATAGAAGAAGAGATTATTTAACTTTGGTAGTAATTTTTTAAAAATGTATTATACTATGTATATGTGTTTGTTTTTTGAATTTGACCATTAGCCTTTCATAAGGGGATTAATGAAAAGTTAATTTAGGAAAAAGGATTACAATTTAACATAGGTAATCTACAGTTTATAAGAAAGCAGGGTGAGCAAGCCATAATGAACAAGCCAGTAAGTAGCATTCATCCACACTCTCTGCATCAAGTCCTGTCTCTATGTTCTTGCCATGTTTAAGTTCCTTCTGCCCTGATTTTCTTCAATGATGGACTATGGAATCGAAGTGTAAATGGAAAGAAATAAACAATCAAAAACAAAACAAAACAACAACAACAAAAAAACAAAAAACAAACAAACAAAAAAAAACCATTCCCTCTCCTCAACTTGCTTTTGGTCATTTTGATTCATCCTAGCAATGGTAATCCTCAAAAAGACAGGTGCCTATATCCAGTGGACAGATTTACAACACAGCACCTGTATCTCAGGGTCCATAAGTGTCTTTGAATAGGGGGCAAGAGATTGTAACTGCAAATGTATCAAGAAACTGCTGTGAGATTGTACCTCCTAGAAATGATGGATATAGTACACTCCTATGCCAAAGTATATTGCTGTTCAAATAAAATCTGGACATGCACAACACATCAATAGTCTTGCTAATACTTAAGGGGGAATTTAACTTGGCTCTATCACTAGACAAAGAACTATAGGAAAATAAGAAATAGTATCATGAGAGAAACCATCTTTGTAAGCAAAGTCCCCTAAATGACTATACAATACAGAATAGTCAGCCCTGAAATCATGTACATGGAAGAAACACTAAAAGACTCTGCACACTATATTTCTATGTTTTGTTATAACTATTATTATAATAATAACATACAATAATATATGTAACATAAATACTCAAAAAGAAAAAAATCAGGAATTTTAGATGAGTAATTGGGAAGAAATGGAGTGCTGGGACACACAAGGTATTAATAAAAGAATGGGGGAAATGGAAAAATGAAGTAATTGGATTTAATAAAAATTAAAACAAATGATAGTATTTCAGCAATTTTGGAATTATCAGTGTCAATATTTAGTATGTTTAATTTGTGTTTCTTGTAGGTATCAGAAGCTGGAAAAGGTCATTAGGGATGAAGGGGAAAAGAGACCATAAAAGAAGATAATAGTATAACACAAAATATAAAAGTAGAGATGGTGTATATCTGTAAATGCCTAAGGAAGATGGAGGTGGGTGGATAGGGGAGAGAAAGGCTAAAGGTAAGGTTCTTATTTTAAAAATAGGAATTTATTTTAAAAATATTGAGACTGTGCTGGTTAGTTTTTAATGTCAACTTCATACATGTTAA
This sequence comes from Montemys delectorum, assembly GCA_019843815.1. Classification (NCBI taxonomy): domain Eukaryota; kingdom Metazoa; phylum Chordata; class Mammalia; order Rodentia; family Muridae; genus Montemys; species Montemys delectorum. Next base: position 24,529 of record JADRCD010216965.1, read on the forward strand.
AGTCATTTCATATGAAATACTTTTAATCAAGTAAATTCATCTACAAGGTGGAGATATGAGCAAGTCTGTGAGACACTTCTTTATTAGTGATTAATCCATGAGAGCACATCCCATTGAGGGTGGTGCTACCCATGGCTGGTGGTGCCCCAGTGTAGGGGAATGCCAGGGCCAATAATTGGGAGAGGGTAGGGTGGCAGGCACGTGGATGGGGGAGGCAACAGGGGTTTGTTCTTGTTGTTTTTGTTTGTTTGTTTGTTTGTTTGTTTTTTGGAGGGGAAACTGGGAAAGGAGAAATTTACATGTAAATAAAGAAAATACCTAATTAAAAAAAAAGAGGAAGAAAGAAAGAAAGAAAGAAAGAAAGAAAGAAAGAAAGAAAGAAAGAAAGAAAGAAAG
>JADRCD010216965.1:24934-66260 GCA_019843815.1 Montemys delectorum
AAGAAAGAAAGAAAGAAAGAAAGAAAGAAAGAAAGAAAGAAAGAAAGCAATCTCAGCAAGTCACAGGGAACTAGCCAGTAGGTTTCTGCCTTGTTTGTCTTCAGTAATAAGCTGTGCTATGGAAGAATAAGTGGAATTAGACCATTCCTCTTCATGGTCTTTTGTCCCATGGTTTTTCAGGAACAGCTCTAGAACCCCCAAGGAAGACAGAATTTGGTACCAGAAGTGGGATATGGGTGTAGAGCTGAACACTGGGTGTGAATGAGTGTGTAGTAAGTACACTTTGGAAATTTGGACAGTAAGCATATAGAAGCTTTGGTCAGAGGCAACTGATCTTCTTCTGACACTTGGAATCACAGGAGTCACAGGTGGTACTATCCCTTAAGACATGAAGGAATCATGGAGAACAAATGAGACATGTAACTGTGTGGCACAGCTGATGTCCCTGAACAGAGGCCAGAAGAGGCTACTAATGAATGTTCAGTCAATTTGCAGCAGATTTCATGTATTGTTGAGTGGTCAGTACCATGGGATGACCATCAAGGACAAGCTCATGGATGGAGACTGTCTGAGCCAAGGCAGCAAGCTGTGTGTGCTAAACAAGGTGAAACCAGGTAACTGACACAAGGCCTTTGAAAGAGCTCAGAATACCATAAGTAAATGGACATTGAAACATTTGGATTTTGGTTTTCTTTGATTGTGACTGCTCTTCCCTCTTAGAAATAAGAAAATATTATTTTGAATTTACAGGAGCATTGTGTTGAAAGAGTTTGAACTTTTAAAAAGTTTTGTAGTTTTTATAAGACTGTGTATCTTTTTATTTTATATAGTTTTTTATTGAAAATCATTTTTATATAGAGTATATTCTAATCACAGTTTTCTATGCCTTTTCTCCTTAGTGTTCTCCCTACTTTTTCATCCACCAGGTTCTACTCCTTCTTTCTCTCATGTTTTCATTAGAAAACAAACGGGCAAACAAAAAGGAAGCAAATACTCCAGAATAAAAACAAAAGAAAAGAAAACAAAACAAAACAAAGAAATAGCTCAAGGAACACACACACACTCAAATATATATGCACACAAAACTCATAAATAACACAACATGCAAAATCAAACTATGTAATGATAGTCATACAAATGTAACACTAGTAAGACAAAATATGTCAAAACAAATCAATACCAGACATAAACACTACAGAAATAACTTGAATTCATTTTGCGCTGGCCATTTACTGCTTGACCCAAGGGTTATACTTCAGTGTCATTAATACACACAGTAAGACTCTATTGGAGACAAGTAATTTTTCCTTAGCCAAAGATGCGATTGGATATAGCTTCTTGGTGAAGGTTATCTCATCAAGCTTCTTCCTTCAGGTTTCAAGGAGACATAGAGAAAAGGAGGCAAGGAGAACAAGAAGGCATATGTGGCATAATAGGAAGTATGACTTTCAAAGGCAACAGGACTGATACACATTTGAACTCACAAGGACAAAGATGCACAGGGCCCGCCTGTGTTCCAGCCACACAAGGTATCAAGTGAACATGAACATCTATCCCTAACTGATACTTTGTATACTTAAATTGACTATATTTTAAGGTGTTAAGTGTTTACATTTGTAAAGAGTGGGCTAATAACTTTTCAGTATGTTTTATATTGTGGTATTTATCTTAACATGAGATCTTGATGACAGCAGGAAAAGAAAGTTTCTGATTAGTAAGTAATATATTTGGGTGACAAGTTGACAAGGAGATGTTGGATAGCTGGTTTTTATGTCAATTCGACATAAGCTGAAGTCATCTCTGAGGACAGAACCTAAACTGAGTGAATGTGCTTATAAGATGGGACTTAGACAAGCCAGTAGGGAGTATTCTAAATTACTGATGTGTGAGGTATCACCCGTGTGCTGGTGGTCTGAACAAGCAATCAGAAGCAAGATTAAATGCAGTACTTCTTTGCGGTCTCTGCATCAACCCAAGTTTCTACCTTGTTTTTGGTTTCTTCCCAGACTACCTTCAATAATGAACTTTAATAAGGAAAAGTAAGTGAAATAAGCCTTCTTCCCTTAGTTTCTTTTGTATCATGGTGTTTTATAAACATAAATAGAAGCTCTAACTAAGACAGAAACTTACCTTTCTGTAAGCTTATTAAAAATATAATTTTACAATGTTTCTTAACAAGGGAACTCGGTGCAAGTCATTAATGTTCCCCTCAAAAGCTATTGGTTACTAAACAATAAAGGACAGAATCAGGTGCAAAATAATTCCCCATGAGATGTTCAGAAAGGCCTTACTGTCCTTTACAACCTAAAATTTACTAGCATTGCTCTTTATTGCCTAGCCAAGCTAGATGGCAAAACACTGTTAAAAAGATCCTGTAATGATAGTTGCAGAACATAGAGAAATCAAGTTGGAATATAAATGGGATTTTTTTCCATGATAGTTAGTTCTCCAAGTTCTGGAAGGTGCTATGCAAGCTTGTTGGAGAGAAAAATCCATCAACAATATTACACAGATATGATTCAAATGACTTACAATAATTTTGTATGATGCAATGTACATAAGGGTAAATAATTATTGTGATTGTTATAGTGGCAACAAACTATTTTCTAATTGGATTTGAGGCCTCTTTCACATGAGGGAACTTGTGCCCAGTACTCTATATAAACTAAAGAGCTCAAGGATCTGGAGTATAGAAGGCATATAGAAATCTTATTAACAGTTTTGTTCTGTTGAAATATGTCTCTCTGTTTCCACTTAAATATTTACATTTTTAGACATAAATGAGTATTCCTCTTTGCCTTCATCAGTAAACTTCCTTTTTGTGTGGGTAATGCTTAATATGGACGTTATGAGTTTCTCAAAATAATGAGAATATATGCTATGTGTGTTCAGCCCTAAGTTAGACATCTACGTAACTACTCTTCATTACTCACAGAATAATATAAAAGAAACAGGGTGAAAATATAAGAGATAGGGAGAAGATGGAGAATAACGAAAAGTGTTGTCTTTTTCACACAAGTAATCACAGTAAAATCTTCATAGAGCTGTCACTACGTGAAAAGACAAGAAGAACCCTGAACACATTAATATTTCAATATAGCTAAGCTTTGGTCATGAAGCTATATCCTTTCCTAGAGACCATTTATAATTATTAGTTCTTGATGGAGGAATGTAGAAATGCCATTTTCTTCAGTGGTGTATCCACTGATAAGTAACCCAGTAAATAACTTCAACTCATCCTCAAACTAGCAACACTAGTCAAACTCAGGATGGTATAGTGAACACACACACACACACACACACACACACACACACAAACACACTGTTGTGGAATAATTTTCCCTGAGATAAAACATTTCATATTAGAAAGACACTCCTTAAAATGCATGATTTTCCTTACTTTATTATATTTAATCTCTTTTAAACAGTCTAGTCATTGTCCCCCTCCTGTTCTGCCCTCTGACGGTTCCTCAACCCATTCTTCCTCCCCCATCTCCAAGAGGATGACACAGTCTACCCATGAAGAAATCCCTGTTAATTCAAACAGTAAACAACTCAAAAGTTTGTCAGGTCCCTGACACTAAGCAGATTCCCTAGACCTCCTCCTTCTCCAAGTATGTATAAGACGTAAGAGACGCTTATGGAGACTCTCAGAGAAGCCTAACTGCCAAGAAGAGCCACACATCAAATGAGCTGCCTAAAGAGATTCCTGCCCGCCTGTTGAGCGGGCTGCAAGTGGCACAGTGTGCTCCAGGTTTCCAGCTTTCATGGCTCATTTTTTGTGAAGAGGCTCTGGGGATACAATTGCCCTAGTTATGTTGCTCTTATAAGTAGCCACTACCACCATCTACCCTACTACAAGCAATGTCCATAAATTCATCTGTTCATGATTTGACTTTAGTGATATTCTTATTCAACCTATCATAGATCCCCACTTGCAGAAGGTGGAAATTTTTTTAATATAGCCCTAGAAATTAATCAGAAAACATGATAGAAAGAGTGGGTCTTTTGGGGGGAGAAAGATTTCAGCAAGAATATTTAATGCAAATACGTAAATCACTTAAACGTTACTTTAACAAATTTATTTTTGTATACTTATTTCTGAGGGCAGAACTTCAATTAGATTTTGAAGGTCAGTAGCTCCTTCCTTCTTTCCAACTCTTCTTGGAGCAGATGTACTGATGAACTCAGTGCAGACTGAGCAGCTCAATAGCTAACTTTTTTTAGAACACAAAGCCACACATTTTCTGGACGGATTAAAGACCACATGAATTTGGTGTTTGGGGAAGGGCCCACTTAACCAGCTCTGCCTGGGCTTTTTTACTTTCTCCCTCAGCCTATGGGCTTTGTTGAAGCTCATGACCATGCTGTAGCACACTGCCAAGTTGCTACCCTCCATGGGTGGCTGAAACAGGAAGAATCCCTGTTTCTTTTTTTCCTGAAAAAAAAAAAAACATTTCATTAATCCTAATAATATGAGATATTACACATGGCTCTAGAGAAATGCTAACCTTTACAACATGATGCATGACCTGATATCCTATAGTGAATTCACTTTTGATTCTGACCTTCTACTTTCTTAAATCTCCTTAAGGGTGTCACTTGCATGAAGGGAATATTTCAAACATTTTAATGTTTAGATATTTATATATATTTGAGGAGTTACCAACAAGTGTGTTTATAGAGACATAAACCAAACGTGATTTGTTTGTGTACTTGTGCTGTGATTTCCTTTTTCATATTATTCCATTTAATTTATTCATAAAGTAAAAAATGATTTTAAACATATATTACATTTTAATATTTAATGCAAAACTTTAGATGGTTGCAAATGACAAAGAAACCTTTTAAATATACTGTAATAAGTTTTATGTTTGACACAGTATAAAAGAGAAAGGGTTTACTACCATTTACAAAAAGTCCTGTAATTTTATATTATGTGTCACTATTACCTAGAAAATTAATTTAAAATTATTCTTATAAATCCTAGTTTCATGTTGACATTAGACTATGTATGTCCTTATAGACATTTAAACATTTTGTTTGCTATAATTAAGTCAGGAAGTCAACCATAGGCATCTTTCACAGTATTCTTAGTCTTAGCACTCAAGATCCATTCAATAATAAAAATTTGACCTTAGTCTTGGAGGGAGATCTCAGAAGTTAAGAGCTCTTTCTGCTCTTGAAAAGGATTGTAAATCAGTTATCACCACCATGATGGGAAGCTCACAGTTGCCTGTAGATCCAAACTCTGTTCTAACCTTAGCACAAACCTTCATGCTAGTGCAAACATATGTGCACACATGCACACACACACACACACACACACACACACACGCACACACACGTAAAAATAAATATGTCAGGTAAAATATTATAATGTATTTTTGCTAAGCTTATCACAATTTGGTGATTTTGGTGTGTTGCATTACAGTTATGGAGATGTATGAACTTAATTCTTTACATATTACAATTTCTTAAAAATCCTAGCATGTTTTATTTTTCTTCTAATACTGAAAGAATAAACACTCTATTTTCTCTAAATCATTTATGCTCTCCTCAGATGTATTGGGAGCTGTTAAATACACTGAACAGTTGAATTCTATAATTCTAGCTGTAAATATAGCTGAATTTCATATAAATGTGTTAAGCATATTGATGTCTCCATTTGTTTGTTTCTTTCAAGACAATTGGAAAATCCACCACACATAGTGAGTGTATCAAATTTTGCAGAGTGTTATATTAAGTTACAATTTGTGTTGATTTTCAACAAAAGAATTTTAATTTATAATTGTATAAAACACTTATCCTATATTATTGGCAGATGCTGAGCACTGGGTTCTATGACAACACAGAAATCATTTTCCTTGTAACGGCCAAGATAGAGGGGGAAATTGAATTAAAATATCAAACTGCCAGCCGGGTGGTGGTGGCGCATGCCTTTAATCCCAGCACTTAGGTGGCAGAGGTGGCAGTTTTCTGAGTTCGAGGCCAGCCTGATCTAGAGTCAGTTCCAGGACAGCCAGGGCTACACAGAGAAACCCTGTCTCGAAATAAACCAAAAAATAAATAAATAAATAAAAAATCAAACTGCCTATAATTGCTTGCCTGTTTCTATTTACTAAGTACATATTATTGGGGAATATCAATTTCAAAAGAACATTTAAAGAATTTTAGACATAATTTTTGTCTAAATGAACTTTATGTTATTGCTTTATGTTATTGCTTAGAAATTTTTATGAGGTATTACTAAATTGACTGTAAAGCGTAACTGATGAATCACATAATTGTCCCGGAAACCTCTTTAATATTTTGCTGCTTTACTATCTTCAAAAACCTTAAAATGCCACTTTTAATTGTGCACAAAATAATAAGTAAGATGAATATATGACATAGAGGACTTTCTCAAATTTTAATTTTATAAATTTCATGTTGAAATTATGTAATAACCAGTTATGTAAAATGTGTATGTGTTTCAAATAAAATATTTGATTACATTTATAAAAGTTTTCATTAATAATCTCTATAGATAGCTGTTTTAGAAAAAAAACAGAGTTTTTCAATATTATATAAAATCCACACAGCCTTAGCCTGTGACAAGTTTTAGTTTTCAGTGTGTTACATGGCTACATTGAAATAATGCTAGGCATCTTTTCCAGGGAATCACAAAGGGATAATTCAACCTTCTCGTTGAATGTGTATTCATTTATATGCTTCTTGAGGGCATCATCGATCATGCTCATGAGTTTACTACTACATTTATGCTGACATCTTCTAAATCTACTTTCAGTATCTGCTGACCCAGTGCTGACTCTCCCTTTGAGCCAGTGTCTTTATGACATTTGAGTGTGGGACAGATATCACCTGCAGTAATTCTTCCAATATGAACACTACTGCTTGCAGGCATTTTCGGGCAAGCTGCTCTGATCCTTTGATGATTGTGGTTATATACAGTAATACAAATTTTTTGGCTTCTTCATTCTACTTGTGTCCAAAAATATAGTTAAAGCATGCCACATTTCTTATTTCACACTGCGATATTTCTGGTTGTTTGTGTTAAATTGATATTGATTCCTTGATCTATTTGTACATATACAAAATCAGAACAATCTTCTAAGTAAATGAAAAAAGCACTGAGATCCAAATTTTATAAAACATGCTATTTTAGAAATAAGTATATTTTAGTCAGTAACAAATAAAATACCAAACCTATAATCATCAACTCTTCCTTCTAAATTAATTATTTATTTAATAACTGAATCTCAGGTAAAATTTATGTAAACTAGTGGTTAAATCTAGTTTTCCTAATGTTTTATATATATGAAATTTAACACATACATGCACATGCATATATATATATATATATATACTAGTTCTTTGTTCATTTTGTACCTTTTTATCATATTCACACACCATGTCTTTTCATCCCCCATCTCCACCCCTCCAATTTTATGTCCTTTTTTTCTTCCCTCAAGCCCAGCATATGACAGGGTATATTGGAATGTGGTTGAGTTCCTGAAGTTTACATTCTAAAAGAAAACTGAATCTCCCTTTGTCAGCAATTCTGAACATCTTCTTTGCAAATAATGAGACTTCATGACCAACTCTGCGCTCCATGCTGAAAATTTGTGTGGCTTTGGGCATGCACAGATCTTCTGCAAGCTTCCATAACTGATGCAAGCTCTTATATGCAGCTGCATTTCATGCCCCAATCTTTAATAGAAATTCTGTTTTAACTCATAAGCTTTCCTTATTTTAAAAAGGTAATGCTGTTTATGCTAAGAACTACAATCTTCTTAGGTGACTTCTGAATACGAAATGATAAATAATATCCAATCATAAGCCAGGACAATTGCAACAAGTTTGAGGTTCATTGTAGTCTATGAACAAATCATTGATAATATTGAGCTATGTGACATGACAAGCTTCTTTAAACAGCCAATGGTGACATGGGAGGAGAAGGAAGAGTGAGGGAGGAGACTAGAAGAAAGCAGAAGTTAAAAAGAATGAGAGAATGAAAGAGAGAGGAATGGGTAGAAGAAACATAAAGGAAGATATAACATTGGCAGTAAATATAGAAGAAAAAAAATATAAAGTATAGTGTCATTAGAAATAGAAAAGACAAGTTTTTGATAAACATTTAAATCATTTCTGTAATTTGCTCCTTCAAAATTTCTCCACTCATATGTCCCGCCTAAAATGATTTTATTTTGTTTCTTTTAATAAATTTGCTATATCAACTTATTTGAAAGGATAAGGGAACAAACACCATGTTTTCATCTGCAAAGTATGTCTATAGATTTTAAATGCCAAACCAGAAAACATAAAGAGTAAGTATGGTTTCTCTACTTCATAACCACCTTACATACATTCTTCTAAATAATATACATTCATAAACATCGTAAATTTGATTATGAAGCTAATGCAATCAGCCTAGCTTTTCAAGTAGAAACACACGTTGCGATTTTATGTATCTATTATATTTTACACAGGTGGGGAAAATAGGTTATGGTTTGCCTGCCTGATTCCACAGAGAACTTCAAAAGGATTTTGATAGAACTATAAATTTAGAAAATGAAACTTAAGAAAATGCTTGTTTTGTCACCACGATGGTGACAAAAATCCTCCAGAGTGATAATCGAATCCGTGCTTCCTTCTACATGTTGCTTCCACTACAGTGTTTTATCATAGCAGTGCGAAATTGACTAACACAGATGTATATGATACACTGCTTTAGATTTAGAGCCACAGATTCTTAATAGCAGTGATATATAGAAAACCAAATAATTTCTCTTAGTCATCAATTTTGTGAAGACTATGTACATATGTGCATGAATGTGTATATTATATTTTATATATAATATTTTTAGCTATTAATCATCAATGAGAGCATAATTTTCTTTCATGCATAGTAGTATATATGTACATAACAAATTTAAAATAGTGTTCCCTCCTCACTCCCCTTGCCCACCAACCCACTCAATCCCACTTCCTGGCCCCGGTATTACCCTACACTGGGGCATAGAACCTTCACAGGACCAAGGGCCTCTCCTCCCATTGATGACTGACTAGGCCATCCTCTGCTACATATGCAGCTGGAGCCATGAGTCCCACCATATGTACTCTTTGATGGGTGATTTAGTCCCTGGGAAGTCTGGGGATACTGGTTAGATCTTATTGTTTGTCCTAAGGGGCTGCAAACCCTTCAGCTCCGTGGGTTCTTTCTCAGCTCTTTCATTGGGGACCCTGTGCTCAGTCCAATGGATGGCCATGAGCCTCTACTTCTCTGTTAGTTGTGCACTGTCAGAGCCTCTGAGGAGACAGCTATATCAGGCTCCTGTCAGCCAGCACTTGCTGGCATCCACAATAGTGTCTGGATGTGATGATTGAATATGGGAGGGATTCCCAGGTGAAAGAGTCTCTAGATTGTCCTTCCTTCAGTAACTGCTCCACAGATTGTCTCTGCAACTCCTTCCATAGTTATTTTGTTTCCCCTTTTAAGAAGGATCAAAGTATCCACACTTTGGTTTTCCTTCTTCTTGATTGTCTTCTGGTTTGTGGATTATATTTTGGGTATTTCGAGATTCTAGGATAGTATCCACTTATCAGTGAGTACATATCATGTGTGATCTTTTGTAATTGGGTTACCTCACTCAGGATGATATTTTCCAGATCAATCTATTTCCCTAAGAGTTTTATAGCCGGGCAGTGGTTGGTGAATGCCTTTAATCCCAGCACTTGGGAGGCAGAGGCAGGCGGATGTCTGAGTTTGAGGCCAGCCTAGTCTACAAAGTTCCAGGACAGCCAAGGGTTTTTTTTGAGAAACCCTGTCTCAAAAAAACAAAACAAATCAAAACAAAACAAAACAAAACAAGAGTTTTATAAATTCGTTGTTTTTAATAGCTGACTAGTAATCCATTGTGTAAATGTACCACATTTTCTGTATCTATTCTATCTATTCCTTTGTTGAGGGACATTTGGGTTGTTTCCAGTTTCCAGTTATTATAAATAAGCCTGCTATGAACATAGTGGATCATGTGTCCTTATTACTTGTTGGAGCATCTTCTGTGTATATGCCCAGGAGTGGTATAGCTGGGTCCTCAGTTAGTACTATATCCAATTTCCTGAGGAACTGCCAAAATGATTTCCAGAGTGGTTGTACCAGCTTGCAATCCCACCAGCAATGAAGGAGTGTTCCTTTTCCTCCGCAACCATGCATCTGCTGTCACCTGAGTTTTTGATTTCAGCCATTCTGACTGGTGTGAGTTGAAATCTCAGAGTTGTCTTAATTTGCATTTCCCTGATGACTAGGGATGTTGAACATTTCTTTAAGTGCTTCTCAGCCATTCAGTATTCCTCAGTTGAGAATCCTTTGTTTAGCTCTGTACCCCATTTTTAATAGGGTATTTGATTCTCTGGAGTCTAATTTCTTGAGTTCTTTGTATATATTGGATATTAGCCCTCTATCGGATATAAGATTGGTAAAAATCTTTTCACAATCAGTTGTTTGCCGTTTTGTCCCATTGGTGCTATTTTCTTTTACTTTTGTTGAAAGATTACTTCCTTGCTTTTTCTAGGATATAATTTCCCTCCTTGTGTGGAAATTTTCCATTTATTATACTTTTAAGGGCTGGGTTTGTGGAAAGATATTGTGTAAATTTGGTTTTGTCATGTAATACCTTGTTTCCTCCATCAATGGTAATTTAGAGTTTTGCTGCGTATGGTAGCCAGGGCTGGCATTTGTGTTTTCTTAGAGTCTGTATGAAATTAGCCCAGGATCTTCTAGTTTTGTAGTCTCTGGTGAGAAGTCTGGTGTAATTCCGATAGGTCTGCCTTTATATGTTACTTGACATTTTTCCCTCACTGCTTTTAATATTCTTTCTTTGTTTTGTGCATTTGGTGCTTTGATTATTATGTGATGGGAGGAATTTCTTTTATTTATAGTCTATTTGGAGTTTTTAGGCTTCTTGTATGTTCATGGGCATCACATTTTTAGGTTAGGGACGTTTTCTTCTATAATTTTGTTGAAGATATTTACTGGCTCTTTAAGTTGGAAGTCTTCACTCTCTTCTATACCTATTATACTTAGGTTTGGTCTTCTCATTGTGTCCTGGATTTCCTGGATGTTTTGGGCTAGGATGTTTTGCATTTTGCATTTTCTTTGACTGTTCTGTCATGTTATCTATGTTATCTTCTGCTCATGAGATTCTCTCTTCTATCTCTTGTATTCTGTTGGTGATGCTTGTCCCTATGTCTCCTGACTTCTTTCCTAGGTTTTCTATCTCCAGAGTTGTCTCTCTTTTTGAATTCTTAATTGTTTCTACTTCTATTTTTAGATCCTGGATGATTTTGTTTAATTCCTTCACCTGTTTGGTTTAGCTTTCCTTTAATTCTTTAAAGGATTTTTGTGTTTCCTCTTTAAGGGCTTTTACTTGTTTACTTATGCTCTCCTGTAATTCTTTAAGGGATTTTTGTGTTACCTTTAAAGGGTTTGCACCTTTTTACCTGTGTTCTCCTGTATTTCTTTAAGGAAGTTATTTATGTCCTTCTTAACATCCTCTGTCAGCATCATGAGATGTAATTTTAAATCCAAATCTTGCTTTTCTGGTATGTTGGCCTATCCAGGACTTGCTGTGGTGGAAGTACTGGGTTCTGATGATGCTAAGTAGTCTTGGTTTCTGTTGGTAAGATTCTTGTGTTTGCCTTTCATCATCTGGTAATCTCTGGTGTTAGATGTTCTTATGGTCTCTGGCTAGAACTTGTTTCTTCTTTGGGTCTGTAAGCCTGTGTCAGCACACCTGGGAGATCATCTCTCCCCTGGTAAGACCCATACACAGAGGGCTGTGGATTAGCTGTCTCTCCTGGGTCCAGGTGGGTGAATGAAGGACCTTGTTCTAGCTGCTCTGCAGCTTCTGTGGTCTGTGTCTCCTAGCTGGTAATTGGAGAGAAAATCTGATCTCACCTGAGTACTGGAGTCAGAGCACTCCCTGGAGATAAGCTCTCTGCTTGTAGGAATGGTTCACTAGGAGCTGTGAAACAGGTGCACCTCCTGGCTGTAGATGGAGGTAGAAGGAAGCCCTGCTCTGTTGCTTCTGAGGCCTGTGCCTCCTGCTGGTCCAGCCTTAGAAAGTCACTGCAGAGAAAATCACTTTCATTCTTTTATCATTGAACTCCCCCCGCCTCAAAAAAAAGATAATATTATGCTTTGTCTTTGTTGTGAATTTCTATGCAATACTTTGGGCATTTTGAAACACAGCCTGCACAGCCTGAATATTTCCATTTCTTAAAGAAAACAACAGAAAATTAGACATAGAGCCAGCAGATAACAGGTTCACAGATATAAAAGCAACAAATCAAATATACTTTTATCTCCAAATTGGTCATTGAAAATATTGAAGGTAATAATGTAGAGCATAAAATGATTTTGGAATTTAATTTTCTCCTTGTATTCTGAGATTGTAATCACTCACATGCTTCAATCATTCCATTGGTCCTTCATGCTTCTAATTTGTGTTATACCTACCATCTTAAAATCTGTGTTTCCATCATAATTTTATACATATTTTATAGGCAATTAATTCTCCTTTAAGACTATGAAAACTCAAGCTGATATATAATACTTGGCTGTCAATTTCATCTTTTTCAAGTGCCAGTTTATGCCATGAATTTGTTTTTGTTTCTAGAGATAAATTTTAATGTTTTAATTTCTTAACATACTCTTTATTTTCAAGTTTATGTATATTGTTTATAGATTTACTTCATTTATGGATATATTTGCATGTCCTGTATTTCTTCTTGATTTTCCAGTAATAACATAATTATAAATGGTCTCTGTGATGTTTTCTTGCTCCTTAGACAAGCAGGATTTTTTTAAATATATATATTAGCTTATTCTAGATATGATAGATAATAAGGGCAATCTATTTTTATCAGTAGAAATACATACTTCTTTGGTTATAGGTATTTAAAATATTATTAAAATTGTTTAAAATATGTCTATCAGAGGCCTCTTTCTTTCTGAAACCTAAACTGAGTTTCTTTTCTGCATTATCCCCCTCTATGTCCCTGCCTTACTCCTCTTTTTCTCCTTCCTTTCTTCCCTCCCTTTTGCCCTCTTCCCTTCTTTCTTTCTTCCTTCCCTCCCTTCTTTCTTTCTATTTTATTTTTTCTCTTATTTTATTTTTACTTTTTCAAAAAAGATGGTACCAATGTTTGCTTTCTTATTTTGGTGAAAAAACTATAAATTTTAGTTTGAGTTATTCATGTAGCATTTTACTATTACACTGCAGTTCAAAATGTTTCCTGCAGAAAACAGAAAAATATTAAGCAACGCATCACTAGATCTACATGATTAGCTTTTTAAGGCCTGTCTACATCAGTTATTCAGTGATATATTTAAATATCTGTGAAATATTTTTGAATATTTTGATATTTCTGTATATATTTTATATTTTATGCTGGGGAGAAATTCACTTTCATTACAAATTTTTCATTAGAGTTAGGAGTAACATATTTGGCTTTGATTTAATGCACTTATATAACTAACAATAAACATTTTCTTGCACTTGTATGTTGAAGTTATATCAATAGAAATTTATCCATAAATTAACAAAGTACATGTCTCCAAGGACTATACATATGTACATATCCAAGTATAATTTCAATTAACACGTTATAATGAAAGGTGCATTGCTGTAGCATGTTGGTTTTATTGTATGCATGTATTTGCTATGTAGAACAATTTATTCCCAGAAATCTGTACCTTATAGTTTAGATATTTCATGCCATAACTAACATATGTAACATGACCTGAGTAAAGAATTGGGAATAGTGTTTAAATCTTATATATAACTTTGTTTTGGTTTTGGAATGCACTTTATAATGAAAGTAATTTGTTGAGAAAATATAGCACTAATTCATATTCAGCTTACTATTTTTTTAATTTAAATGATATTATTGTAACTAAAATATATAGTTATAAGTAATGTGTAACATCAACTTTCAAATCACCAAATTCAGAAGAATCAAATGAAGAAATATGTCAAAAAATAATGCAAAACTTGAATTATTTAATGTTATGTAAAAAAATCATCATTAGGATCTAATTTGTAAGTCTAGCAGCATTCACACAAGGATTTTAATGTTGAAAAGAACAGAGAAAAATGTTTCGTTCATTTCAAATTACAAAGTTTGAATATTCTTTCTGTCAACAGAAATGTTCTTACAAATGAAGTGAGAAATCCAAGGTTTGATACTGACATATGTTTATTCTTCAGATCATTAATTTGACAATGCTTTTTAGTGGGTCAAGCAAGTTATTACAGATATGCAATTATCTCTGGAGCACTTTAGCAATTGTAAAAGTGCTAAAATGTAACATATGCTTTCCTTTTCACAATAAAGATGGAATATTTCTGCAAAGATCTGACAGCACCAACTGATTAGTCAAGGGGTTTTTGCAGATTTTGACAGAGACCTTACCAGGCACAATGAATCTCCTCTCACTTCTTAATGCAGGAGTTACTTGCTTTACATTTTTTAAAAAGCATCTGATTGAAGCATATTTCATTAAGTGGAAAATACTAGCAGTCTTAGTATTTTTCATCAAATGTAGAAAAATTGGTATGTTAGAATTTAAAAAACTGAGGAATATTTTAATTAGACCTCTCTATGTAAAGTTCATATAAGATATTTTGGTCATATTATCCTCCAGTATTCCAACTCTTTCCAGTTACCTTTTTTCTCCACCAGCCTTATTGTGTGTTGTGTTTGGTTTTAAAAATAAAATGGCAACTTCATGACCAATATTTCCTTCCCAGAAATTTTTGAATGTGTGTTCTTTTACTGGCATGTGGCCAATTTATCAGGAATTACACTCAAAGAAAAGTACAACTCTTTTGCTTTCCCTACTATTCTTTCAACTAATAATTGCCCCAAATCTCTAAAACAACTTCTCTTTTTATGTTAGGAATATGTCTGTGCTTGCAAAGTTTTTATACATGTAGCCCAAACCACTTTGAGTTCCTTTTTATGTTCCATTAACCTGGTACTCCCTCAAGCAGAACTTTCCTTTTTAAAAAAATATCAATTAATTGTGATTGTGTGATTCTCCCCCTCATTGGATGCCCTCTCTTCCTGCTGGAGGTGGGCTCTATAAGTTCCCTTTTCCTACTGTCTGGCATTTCACTTTAGGTCCCTCTCTTTGAGTCCTGAGAGTCTCTTATCTCCCAGTTCTCTGGTGAATTCTGGAGGGTCCCCTCAACCTCCTACCTCCTGAGGTTACCTGTTTCCATTCTTTCTGTTGGCCCTCAGGGCTTCTTTCTTTCTCCCTCACCCAATACCAGATCAGGTTCTTCTCTCCACCCTAACTCCCCCTTCCCATCCACTTTCCTTCCTAGATCCCTCTCTCACTCCCTTCTCACTTGTGATTGCTCTCTTAACTCCCAGCTGGGACTGAGGCATCATCACTTGGGTACTTCAGCTGGTTGACCTTTTTGAGCTCTGTGGGCAGTATCTTGGGTATTCATAACTCTGACCCATAATTGTTCCTGTCAGAAAGAATTACAGGAATAGAAATGGAGAGGAGCCTGAGGAAAAGAAGGTACAGCAACAGGACCAAAGAGGGATCCAGCTCAAGGGGAAGTCACAAGGCCTGACACTATCACTGAGGCTATGGAGCTCTCAAAAAAGGGACCTAGCATGACTGAACTCCGGAAGACCCAACAAGCAGCTGAAAGAGTCAGATGCAGATATTTGTACCCAACCAGTGGACCCCTGTTTTTGAATTAGGGAAAAACTGAAAGAAGCTGAAGAAGAGGGTAACCCTATAGAAGGACCAGCAAAGCAGTCTCTATTAATCTGGACCCCTGAGATCTCTCAAACACTGGACCACCAAACAGAGAGCATACACTAGCTGATATAAGGCCCCCAACACACATACAGCAGAGGACTGCCTGACCTGTGTTCATTCAGAGATGATATACCTATCCCTCTAGAAACTGGAGACCCCAGAGAGTTTAGATGTCAGGTGGGGTGGAGGGTGGAGAACTCCACATGGAAACAGGGAGGTCCGGAGAAGTTATGGGATATGGAGCAGTAGGAGGTTAGACGGGGGGGGGGGGGGGGAAATAAAATATGGACTATAAAATACACAAATAAATTAATTAAAAGACAAAAACAAAAAATCAATTAATTAGTTAATTGATTAATTAATTTTATCACAAATGCTGGACCCCTCCTGGTCCTTTCCCTCATATTCCTCCTTGTCTATTGCTTCCCCTTTCTTTGAAAGGGTGGTACCCCTTCTGGGAATCCCGCAACCCTACCACATTAATCTCTTCCACATTAGCCAGACTTTCTTCCACTGAGACCAGACAAGGTATCCAGAAAGACAGGGCTTCATATGGGCTGGGAGCCTTGTTTCAGTTTGTATATCTTCTTTGGTTGGTAGCTCACACTTTGAGAGCTCCCAGAGGTCCAGATTTGTTGACAGTTGGTCTTTCAGAGGGGTTCCAAGAATAAACATATATATATATACTTACACATACCCTCTTTTCCTTACCATTTTTTAGATGGATAGAGACATAGTCAGTTGCATATTTAACCAAAAGATTCAAAAAACATTAGTGTAAGTTAAAAAAAAAAGCAGGGTGAATATCTTGCTCTGTAATATTGCTAGCAAAGATATGATTTCAAAACTGACTAGTTTGTATTGGAAAACAAATAAGTAAATGTATCTTTCCTTGTGAAAACCTCTTCAGCACTCACCATTCTTATTGTCTGTACTTCTTTGTCTATGGATGGGATCCTTATCATTCTGAGCCAAGATTATGGTTTATGCCTGTATTACCAGTGTTCACATGGTTGTGTAAACTTCTGTGAGTTCAGTGTCACATGGGATTGTATATTGTGCTACAAATCATCCTAGGATAAATAATATAATGTTCAAAACTTATAAGAATATTATTTTAAAGTCATATTGTGCTCCAAATTAAATAAAATAATTAAAGTCAACCATAAAGAGAAGAATTCATTAAAATAGGGTAATGATAAAGAAGTGAAATTGATTTAAATAATTTAATGTATATGACTTCACTATTTCAGGAGAATCATTTTTCTCAACTTGTCTATCTTAACAGCAAAACATTATTGAAAAGCTGCATATGTAGCAGAGGATGGCTTAGTCATTCATCAATGGGAGGACAGGCCCATGGTCATGTGAAGGCTCTATGCCCCAGTGTAGAGGAATGTCAGGACCAGGAAGTGGGAGAGGGTGGGTTGCTGAGCAGGGGGAGGGAGGAAGGGAATAGGTTTTTTTTTTTTTTTTTTTTTTTTTTTAAGAGGGGAAACCAGGAAAGGAGATATCATTTGAAATGTAAATAAAGGAAATATCAAATTAAAAAAAAAAAGGAAAGAAAGCATATGGCATGATAAAGTTAAGAACAGGCCCCAAATTCCAGTTTATCTTGACATAATATAGCAATTACTAAAAAAAAAAATGACAATTCTCTCAAAAGACACATGAAAAGAAATGTGAAGATAATGTCATGATGCCTAATGTTAAGAAAAATAGTTTAGTATGCTGAATTCTGTCACATAAGATAATTGCTGTTCTAAGAACCAAATGATTTAATGTCTTGCTAAATTATTGTACATTTTTCACATTAACTTTTTTATCTTAATACTTGGTGACATAAGCAATATGCTTTCTGAAAATAACCTTGTTATGTAAGAATGACTGACTACTTTGGCGACCAAAACATAAAGCCATTCTATTCCTTATCTGTTTACCATCCTAACAACCACTTTTCCTCTAGCTGGGGCTGAGAGTAAGCTCCTCTACATTTGGGAGAAATGAATGCACCTCCCTGATATTCTATGTGCCACATTTGCTGGTGTTTGGCCACTCTGTTTGCTAGAGATATGAGTAATTTTTAACATATTGTCAATACTATAAAGTTACCCAGTAAATTTGCTGGACAAATTTTTATATATATAAAATTATACTGGCATTTCCTTATCATGAAAGTTTTTAAAATGAAGACAAAAATGTATTTTCATGTTTCAAGGTTTCATTAAAGTTTCTTTCCAGATATTACAATACACACACACACACACACACACACACACACACAGACGTGTGTCTGTCTGTGTGTATGTATAAAGAAAATAACTTAATTTTAAATTGTCTAAAAACTTAGCCAATACATCAACCAAATCTGCAACGTAAGTATCATGCATTGACCTGTCAATTATGTGTTGCCTCCAATTTGTCTGTATGTCTTTCAGGATATCCTGGCTAGTGTACTGTATCAAAGTGTCCCACATCAAAAAATTTTAATCATAGATTCATTCTAATTGTACCAATATTTAAAATTGTGCATAGAATCTTGAAAGATATAAATTAATTATATAAAAATATAGTTTTACATTTTGTGAATATATATACATATATTTGTATATATATTACTCATAGCATCTTTATTCCAGCTGAAATAAACAGAATATATTGTTTCTCAGAACACATGATCTGTTTTACTTATTAATTCTTAACTAGAATGCAGTGAACACCAAGATACATATACACAACAGATTTATTTGTAATTTTAGTACTTTCCATCTTTAGATATTATTGTTCTTTTATAAGAATTGGAAGAAACACGTAAATTACATTTGTTTTAGCCACTGAAATGACTGAGGAAAATAATATACTAATTGACCATTAGCAGTAAACATTATCTTGTTTATTAATTCTGAGATTTATAGCTTAATAATGTAGTCCTTGTACTTTCTCAGCAACAAAACCTTTTAATTTAATGTCTAGAACACATTTTCCTGCTATAAAGTAAAATTATTTCCACTATAAATGTCCCAAAATAATGCCTCCCTAAAAAACTATGCCTGTATCCTTCTCCATAGAAAAGTTAACCTACAAAAGATTTGGAAAAAAAGTTCAAATCCAAAAGGGGTTTTAAAAAAAACATAGAAATTTAGGTGCAGCTAGAAAAAAAGATGAAACAGTGGGTACAGTGTGGCATTTGGAGGAAAAGGAGAAAGCATATATGTAGAGGAATTTTAATCCAGCAACATGGCTGCTCTCCCAAAGGAACGCATCCAAAGACCTTCTACATCTATATCATCAGGCTGGAATATATACATGTTCTGGATAATATCTTTAATCTTGAACAAAGAAGATAAATTTACTTTGTAGATGATGCAGCTATGTTTGCAAATGACATCTAATTGAGAGGCAAACAAAACTGACTAATAGAAAAATTTGACATAATGAATGAGAGATAGTATATGCCCAATTCTCAGGAGAACAGCACAGAAGAGAAAGGCTACTAAGAGTGAGTCAGAAGTGGAGGGCAATTCAGTGTGTGCTGTTCAGTTGAATTTTAATAATGAGTGATCAGCTGAGCTTATACATTTCCATTTAGTTTCCTTTGGTTTCTGTAGTCATTGCATTCAGTGCAGTTCAGTTTATGGAATTCACAGGCAACTTTTCAGGCAGAGTAATTCATTGAGAAGCTGTGAGTTTGAATCACTCAGCTTGGAGAAAACATTAGATCCAGAACCTCTGAATTGAACTAGCCATCCAGAGTTCAGAAAGAAATAGAAAATGTGAGCTCATTCATCAGTAAGCCTCTGAAAGGACAGATATATCCAATTAATAAAAGTTGCTTTTGCACATTATTTATAATTATATAGCCAAACGATATGTGGAGTGTGAGAGAACTTGGAATACTGTAGTGGCTATTCCTGGTTGTCAACTTGACTCTATCTGAAATGAACTACAATCCAGAATTAGAAGGCTTACCTGTGGCCCTAATCTGGAGGCTGAGAGATACAAGTTTCCAACCTGAATGTTGGCATGGAGATCTTCAGGCCTAGTGGCTATGAATCCCAGAAGATTAAGATAGGATGATCTATGAGTTTAAGGTCATCTGGGATTAAAGGTGTGGTGGAACACACCTTTAATCTGAGCCATACGTTTTGCTGGAGACCTATATAAGGACATTGGAAGATGGAAGAAGCTCTGCTTCTCCTGCTTGCCTTATGGGACTGAGCAACTGCTAGATCCTTGGACTTCCATTCATAGCTGCTGCTGACCTTTGTTGGAGTTGGATAACAGACTGTAAGTCATCAATAAATTCATTTACTACATAGAGACTCCCATAAGTTCTGTGACTCTAGAGAACTCTGACTAAGACAAATTGGTACCAGCATAGTGGGGTATTCCTGTGACAATGTGACCATGTTTTGTGGAGGACTGTGGAAGGACTTTGGAACTTTGAGCTAGAAGAGCCACTGGCTGTTAAGAACTCTGTGGAATGTTCTATAGGAGCTTGGACTATCATGTTGAGAACAGTTCAGAGATGGAGGCCTGGCTTGTGGAATTTCAGAGGGAAGATTAAAGACTCTTATCAGGGCCATATTGTTTTGATTGTAAAGATTCTGTGGTTTTGGTTTACTGGGGCTGAAGAATCATCTATGATTAACAAGATACCAGAACTACTAAAGTGAAAACTTTGCATTACTGGGACTATTGATGCTGGCTAGCTGGAGCTAAGAAATTAGTGGTGATTAAGAAGAGACCAGCATCACTGAGGTGACATCTTCTGGGAAGTGTTTTATGAGAGCACAAAGAGGCTGTGTTCCAAAAGTAGCCAAGGTTGTACCTTGTGCTACATCAGGACTTGGTAACATGTAAGAGTCACCCAGGTGGTACTGGTTTTGAAGACATGAAGGGGTCATGAAGAGCAGCTGAGGCTTGGCACAGTGAGAGGCCATGGAAGGCCAATGGTGAAGGGGCAGCCTCAGTTTGCAATTGATGGCCCAGGACTGAAGGGGTCAATTGTACAGACTGGAGTTATCACACAGGAGGGAGTTTGAGTTGGAGAAGTGCCTCCATGAGATCCAGCTGTGGGGCATTTTCTCAATTAGTGATCAAGGGGGTAGGGCCCCTTGTGGGTGGTGCCATCCCTGGATTGGAAGTCTTGGGTTCTTTAAGAGAGCAGGCTGAGAAAGCCAGAAGAAGCAAGCCAGTGAGAAACATCTCCCCATGGCATCTGCATCAGCTCCTGCTTCCTGACCTGCTTGAGTTCCAATCCTGACTTCCTCTGGTGATCAACAGCAATGTGGAAGTTAGCCGAATAATCCCTTTCCTCCCCAACTTGCTTCTTGGTCATGATGTTTTGTGCAGGAATAGAAACCCAGACTAAGACAAATACTCAAGCTTAAGCCAGATGTCTTCATCAAATCTTACTCTCTCAGGTCCAAGAGAAGCAAAGAATTATAAGAGAGAGAAAAGAAGAAGTACACCAAGGAAACAAGATCATTTTCATCAACTGGTTCAACACACATATGAACTCAATGATATTCAGGCAGTATACACAGGGCCTTCACTGCTCTTCACCATAAAAAATCTTAGAGCTCAAGAATGTGGACACGTGCTCCTATCCATAACACAAAAGCAATAACCAATTGATAAAACTTGAAAATTAAAATTTGTTTACTTTCCCAACGGGGTCTCACTAGAGAAACAAGCTACTCTTACTGACAGGCTGAACCCCAGCAGTAGGTCTCCAACAGAAAATTTTTTCATAGGTATCATTGGATGTTTCCCCTGTCTCTGTATCATAATGCTATTTCTGTTCTTTTTCTTTGCCTTATAACTTTATATTTTTCTTTTTTCTTTTTTTTCTTTTTTGCCTATGAGTTCTTTGAACCTACAATATGTCGTTCAGCTTAGTGTTTTTATGGGGTTCATGAGTGTGTGAACAAGTTAACAAGTTGTCCTCTTGTAGGGCAGTGGTCTGTTCAGGCAACCTAGGCTCAGATAAGTAATAGGTCTGAACCCTGGTGACCCAGTTGGCAATATCTTCGTGCAAGAGATGGAAGGTGTTCGACCAGAATTCTTGAGTCTTTGGCACCTGTTTTAGTCACAACCTCTCACAGCTTCCCCCACAGGAGATGTGTGCTCTATCAGGTAGACAATGCCCCAAGCTCCCAGCATCCTAGCTGGACCCTACCCCCAGTCATCTGACCACAGCCAGGCATGCCTCTCCCCACAGACAAATAGCCATGCCTCACACAATGTAAGGGGTGATTTGCCCCCTCCTCTCTCTCTTGTTTTTTGTTCCTTCTCCTGCCCTCTTTCCTCTCTTGCCTTCTTCCTCTCTCTCTCCTGCTCTTTGTTCTCTTCTCTTACCTTCTTCCTCTCTCTCCTGCTCCTTGTTCTCTCTCTTGCCTTCTTGCTCTCTTCCTTCCTTTCTTTCTTTTCTTTCTCTCTCCTTCTCTTCTCTTCTCCTTCCTCTCCTTTCATTCTCTCTACATGACTGGCATATTTTCACTTTCTTATAATAAAATATCTCACTCATGCATTGCCTCCTTTTAACTAACTAATGTACCATGCAGCCACAGGCATCAGCTACAGAGAGCTCCAGACAGCAGCAGAGAGACTCAGGTATCAGTAGCAGAGAGCCCCAGGCCGCAGGAGAGAGACCCAGGTCCCACATTCTCTCTCTCTCTCTCTCTCTCTCTCTCTCTCTCTCTCTCTCTCTTTCTCCCTCTCTGTCTCTCTCCCTTTCTTGTGCTATTTATTTTTGTTTATTTTGACCTATTCCACTGTGCTTGTTTTATTTTATTTTTCCATATTAGTTATTAAACTTAAAGCTTGTTTCTTTCCTAATAATAGATAGAAAGGGAGTGAATTTAGATTACAGTGGGGTATGGAGGTGGAGAGGAGTAGATGGAGGGAAAACTGTAATTGGGGTATATTATGCAAGAAAAATATGATTTCAATAAAAGGAAATAATAAAAATAGTTGTGTATTATTTAATGACAGGAGCATAGTCTTATATACATTGTATCTGTTGAAATCTGCATTTAATAAACAACATAGTGTAGCATACAGAAACTGTAAAAGATTTTGAGACTTCAAATGAGTATCTGGAGCAATAAGTCCATGGGAAAAGTGCTTGATACAAAACATGAGAAGATGAATATTTTTCCCTGAACCTATAGGAAGTCTTGGCATGATGACATATACCTGTACTTATAGGCAGGGGGTGATAGATAAAATAGAATTTCCAAAGTACTGTCATTCAACTCCAGAGCTTTCAGACCCTCTCTTAAATCACATGGTAGAACAAGATGAAAGAGGCAACACTGGACTATACATTCTCATTTGTTCACACTTAAACACACTGATTGGAATCTGTTCAATACCACAGCCATGCACAATAAACAAACTAAAATACATTTTTCTCTTTTTTCAAGGAAAAGCATCTGTTTTATTGTATCATTTATATGGTAGATGCCTATTAACTGGGGTTGGTTAGCTTATAACCTTGAAGTGAACAATGAGTATTCATACCTCCAAGGTCTCTATGTGGAAAAACACATTAAAGGAGACATAGAAAAGGAATGCATTCAACCTAAATTATAGAATTATAGTAGCCATTGAAATGGGCTAGTTGAAAAGAATACAGAGTAGCCACAGAGGTGATAGATCAAAACAGAGATAGAAAGAGATAATAATGAATCACAGTCATGATATTTTTTAACATGGTAAAAAAGCTTTTCAATAGAAAATGAGGAGTCTTTTAAATATTTTTCAGAAATATTTAATGCTCATAACCAAACCAAACCAAACCGAACAAAAACAAAAACAAAATAAACAAAAAACAAAAAACAAAAATAGAGTGACAAATGCATAGCCCATATTTTATGTGAAGGATTTTTCATAGTGCTTATTTGTATATAAAGGACACAGCTGCATATCCAAGAAAATGGCTGTGAAAAATGTGACCTCACATTTGGTTACTGACTTCTATATTCAATACTGAGAAGCTTTGTTAGCAAATTATAAAACTCGCTTGTATTTCATTACATTGGTAAATTCTGCTTTGCAAGTGTGAAGGGAATTAAAAGAAAAGCAATGGAATGAAATCACATTTCCAAAGTACGTACCCAATAAAAATCTGCATGTGAATATTAAAACATATAAATGTAAAATGTAAGAAAACAACATGATAAAATAGATAATCATATAAAAGTTGTTCTTACCAGAGAAAATGGACATATAAAAACGACTTTTTACTAATGTTCAGCACAAGTCCTCACTGTGGCTCCCTAGGTAAATATTAAACACCTAGGACTTAAGTCACAGAATTTCACAAATATATTCTTCTTATGGGTTCACTGTTCATGGTTTTAGTTGCCTCATATCCTAAGTCCAAATAAAATAAATGAAAAACTAATGAACTTATTCATGAATTTTAAATTATTAACTTTTTGTAACAGCTTGTAAAAAATCTTACTGCTCTTTTTTAGTTTCAGTGAATATTAGATTTCTTTATTTTTTTGTTTTTTGTTTTTTTGTTTGTTTGTTGGTTTTTTTTTTTCGAGACAGGTTTACTCTATATAGCCCTGGCTGTCCTGGAACTCACTCTGTAGACCAGGATGGTCTCAAACTCAGAAATCCAACTGCTTCCCCCTCCCAAGTGCTGGGAGTGTATCATCATATCTTTGAATGTGCACAGTGCCACTGTAATTATCATCTCATAATCCTATTTTACTTAATATTGGCTATAAAGCATAGCATTAGTGATGCTAGAAATTCAACTATGAGAATGTAAAATTGTAAATTGGTTTAAATTAATAGGTGAAAGCTTTTGAATTCCAGTATTACTATATAATACACAAACTAGATAAAGATACAAAAACAACAAATCAATTAACATATATCCCCAATGCACATATATTACTTGAAGGTTTATTTAGCTTTTTATGTAATAATTATCATGATTAGTAATTATTTTATTTATTATATTCCAAATGTTGCCACCTCCTAGTAGTACTCCCCCAGAATTGTTCACTCCCATCCCCTCTCCACTTTGTCTCTGATAGTGTGCTTCCACAACCACTCACCCCATCCCAACTGCTCCATCATAAACCTCTTATCCCTCTTAACTGTAGCATCAAGTCTCTACAGGATTAGGCACATCCTTTCCCACTGTGACCAGACAAGGCAGTTCTCTGCTACATATGTGCTAGGGGCCATGGACCAGTTCATGTATGTTCTTTAGTTGGTGGATTGGTCTTGGGGAACTCTCAAGGGTTAGTCACTGTAATTATCCACTCATAATCCTATTTTACTTAATATTGGCTATAAAACATAGCATTAGTGATGCTAGAAATTCAACTATGAGAATGTAAAATTGTAAATTGGTTTAAATTAATAGGTGAATGTTTCAGTGAATATGAGATTTCTTTCTATTTTTTTTTTTTTGGTCTTTTGTTTTGTTATGTTTTTTGTTTTTTTGTTTTTTGTTTTTTGTTTTTTTTTGAGACAGGATTAAGCTATATAGCCATGGCTGACTTGGAACTCACTCTGTAGACCAAGATGTCCTCGAACTCAGAAATCCAACTGCTTCTGCTTCCCAAGTGCTGGGAGTGTATCATCATACACTGGGGTCTGGGTTAGTTGACACTGTTGTCTTCCTATTAGGTTGCCATCTGCTACAGCTCCTTCAGTCCTTCCCCTAACTCTTCCATAAGGGTCTTCTCCTGAAGTCCAATGGTTGGTTTTAAGTATTTGCATCTGTATCAGTCAGCTGCAGGTAGATCCTCTGGGAGGACAGCCGTCCTAGGTTCCTGTCTGCAAGCAGAACATAGTATCTGTTCAGCGCAATCGTCTCACCAGCAAGAACGTACGCGAACACCCGGATCCTTCTGCAACAAGCATTTATTGCCTCTTCAAGAGGAAGACCCCGAGCCCCGGACAGGCACTGCTTAAATACACCCCGAGGCAGCGTGTACCCCTCTGATTGGCTGCTCGCTCATCACCCTATATGACGCCCCTGGATGGGCCATGACTTGTTGCGCACACTCCTCCTGCACATGCGCTTTCAGCTTGTTTACTGGGTTTGGCTGCGGATATCGGCGCCATCTTGTAATGGTGAATGCTGCTATGGCTCTCTACATCTCCCCCTTTTTTATTATATTAACACAAGGCTGGTCTAGGCCTACTTAGCTCTGTCTAATAGCTGTGGCTCCTGTCTTAGGTCATTCCTCTGATGCCTAGTCTTATCCGTCATAGGGTTACCCTATCGCCACCGGGCCCCATGTCTTAGATTGATCTATGTAGGAGGAAAGTTGCCCGTCCCTGGATACCGCAGTGCAATGATACAAGAGCTGTCAAAATAGCCTAGGGTGAACTCCAAGAAGGAGGCCAGCCTAGGATCTGTTGAACATAGATAGCCAGATCGAAGGGGAGGCTCCTTGTTCTATTGCCACAGGTGCTTGAACGATCACGACCTTGTCACGATTTTGTTAGGTTTTGAGTTTGTAGACCAACCAAAGCAAGAACACTAGCCCACCACATAGGGCTATGCCAAACAATGCCACTCCCACCCACTCCTTAAAGAAGGAAAATGCATTGGAAAGTCAGGTGGAGAAATCCTCAAAGGTGATGGGATCCTTTGAGGTGCCATTAAGTCGTCCAATCTGCAGGGTCAGCCTCCTGGAGAGCTGTTCTGCCTTTAGAGACCAGTTCTCCCTGAGATAATCAGACAAAAGACGACTCTGTTCAAACGATAGAGAAAAATTAGCTTGTAGAGGGGTGACACAAAGATTTTTATAAGAAACCACACAAGACAATTGTAACACTTTAAACATCTCCTCTATTTGCTCTTGTAAGAGGTCTATGTGATGATTCACCATTAAAAGACCGGAGGCAAGATGTGTATTAAACTCTTCTTGAATAGCCAATGAGGATGCTGTTTCATCCACTATATTGTTGATGGTAGTAGCAGTCTGAATTTGACTGCCCACGGCAACGGCAGCCACTGTGGCTGCAGCGGCTGAAATAACTATAAAAGTGATAATGGCCTATGTAATCCCCAAATCTCTTTTTCTTCTAATCAAACTCAACAATGGGAGGGAATCTGAATCAACTTCAACTGGGACGGGCACAAAGTTAGGTAATTTAACAACAATGGCCGTTCGATTATCGCCCGACCAACACTCTGACAAAAAACACTGAGAATTCGAACCATTACATAAAAAAGCACCCTCAGTGATATTATCTGAAATGATAAAGAAAAAGGGGGATTTAACACATACTGGTGCAGCCTCATAAGAGGCCTGCCGATAGCTTTGTAAAATTTTTATTCCTTTAAGACACAGTCCCTTCTTCTGACTGGCAGAAACATTATAAATATAAAACTCCTCTGCCTGGAATCCCGCAAAGGGGGCCAGGGAAGTATACGCCAGCCAGCTTTTCATTAAACAAAAGCCATTGGTACCAGGGCCAGGGATTTCCCTCATTTTTCCCCCACTGATGCATAATATATATTATGCGTTAGTGGTGGCATAAAATCAAACCCAGGCACCAACTGTGTTTGAGGATAAATTGGACTTTGGCAAGAAACATGAGAAGGGGGAAAATTTTGAGTAATTCAAGCCCCAGGGGAACATAATGGAAGTAGCCTCTGTCTGGAAGAATTTGCCATGGTAATATTGGGGCTCAGAGGTATAGAGGCCATATGGGAAAGCATCAATGTGGTCAAATTTGTTTCTACTTGGCTAAATCTTGGATAGAGATCCATCCAAGCTGATATATTTCTTTTAGACAAATAGATACAAGGCAAAGAACCTGGTTCTTCATCGAGCACAAAGCATAAGGTTCCCAGAAGGGAAAAAAATTGAGGACTTATATGATTGAGGCTGATCAAAGGAAGGGAGCACACAAGGCAGCTCTCGATGGCAGAGGGTGGAAAAGAAGGTAGGTAAAACAGTAGAGTTGCTGTGTACTGGCATTGGGACCAGCCAAGTATGAGCAATGACCCACAAGGTTAATTTTTCACCCATTACACAACTCCACAGGAGTATCAGCATCAACAGATGTTTCTTTAGGGGGGGCCCATCTGGAAGTCATCTTCTGGTGTTTGAATTCTCCCTGTCAATCGTTCTGGTAACCAGAATGGATTGTCTTCTTCCTGCGGGAAAACACAAATGGCTCCCCTGGATCTTATGAGGATAGGATCTGGGCCTCCCCATTGACCAGTCAAAATATCTTTTCACTTCACCATTTCTTTCAGCCTATCAGGTTCTAAGTAGTGCCGATCGGCCGCGGTATGGCCTTGGCCATCAAGATTTAAAAAATTAAGTGTAAAGAGTGCTGTAGAAACAGTCACTCTTGGGGTTGAGGGTAGAGCCTCCTTGACTCCCCCTTTCTGTTTTATAAAGTAAGATTTAAGGGTACAGTGGGCATGCTCTACAATGCCCTGTCCTTGAGGATTATACGGGAGGCTGGTTAGATGGATTACCTCCATTTGGCGACAGAACTGTTATAATTTATGAGAAGTATAAGCTGGTCCATTGTCTGTCTTCATGATCTTAGGCTTACCCCAAGCACTCTATGCCTCTAGGCAGTGTTGAATTACATGTGAGGCCTTTTCCCCCAGCAGAGGAGTAGCTATGATAATGCTGGAACATGTATCAATGGAAACATGTAAGTACTGAAGTCTGCCAAAGGAGGGAATGTGAGTAACGTCCATCTGCCAGACCTGCAGTGGTCGGATTCCTCATGAATTGATTCTCGCTAGGGGTATTGGTAGAAATTGACAGCAATTTGGCATTGAGTGACTATCTCTCTGGCTTCTTTTCTAGTCAAAGCAAATCGACGACGTAATGTTTCAGCCATCACATTAAATCACTTATGAAATTCTTTTGCTAAATGTAGCTTTGAAGAAAGGGCAATTGTAACCAGTTTTGTAGCTCAATCTGCTAAATCATTCCCGCAGGACATTGGACCAGGAAGTCCCAAGTGGGCCCTGATATGTGTTATAAAAACAGGGAATCTTCTACTACAGAGGGCAACTTGAATCTGCTGAAAAATTCCTGCAAGTTTACTGGAGGACTTAATCACCCCTACCACTTCAAGAGTCTTGACTGCATTAACCACATAGGAGGAGTCTGAAATGATATTCAATGGACCTAGAAAAGTTTGGAGCTACACCAGGCATTCTAGTACCACCAGACATTCTACTACTTGGGGTGAGGTCTCCTTATACTGTTTAGACACTACCTTATTATTGGCCACATAGGCACCTATACCAGTTTTAGACCCATCTGTGTACACCACAACTCCATCCACAAGTGGTGCTTGAGACATCACGCATGGAAATACAATGGCCTGACTTAAGGCAAATTGTAAAACAGGATGTTTAGTGTAGTGATTGTCAATCTGTCCAGCAAAGGAGACAGTCAACACCACCCACTCATCAGAAGTGGTGGCCAGTGTCTGAACTTGAGCATCTGTATATGGCACTATCAATGTTTTAGGTTCCTTTCCAAAATGAGTAATTGCTGCTTTTATTCCACGAATTGCAAGCCGAGCAACTGCATTGGGATACCAATCAATAATTTTTGCAGGGGATGCATTAGGATGGATCCACAATAAAGGTCCATTCTGCCACAACACAGCCATAGGCAGATAAATAGTTTTAAAAATGCATAAATCAAAGGGTTTGGTTTCATCAACACACTACAATTGGGCGTTTTGTAAGGCACTCTCGACCATCTGCAAAGCTTGGCTTGCTGCTGGCGTCAAGGTCCTGGGAGATGAAATATGAGGATCCCCCTCCAAAATATCAAACAAGGGCTTTAATTGGGCAGAGGGGATCCTCAAAAACGACCTCAACCAATTTATATCGCCTAATAACTTTTGAAAATCATTTAGGATATGTAAATGGTCCTTGCGAATCTCCAACTTTTGAGGAACTATTTTTTCAGGATGAATGACTGATCCCAAAAATGAGCCAATTTCCGTAATCTGAACCTTCTTGGCAGTAATTTGTAATCCCCACCGCCCCAAAATTTTAATCAATATTGGGTATGAAGCTTGTAGGGTTGCCAGATTTTTGTGACACATAAGAATATCATCCATGTAGTGAATTAGATGCAAGGATAGAAATTGTATTCTAACATGTTCAAGTTCCAATTGTACATATAGTTGACACATAGTGGGGCTGTTGGCCATGCCTTGAGGTAGGACCCTCCACTGGTATCTCCTATCAGGTTCAACATGATTAATAGCTGGTAAGGTAAAAGCAAATCTCTGTCTATCTTGTAAACATAAGGGAATGGAAAAAAAGCAATCTTTGATATCTATAATTATTACCCCCCCCCCCAGAGGGAAGTCAAGGTGGAAAGCAATGGTAAACCCCGCTGAGCCGAGCCATACAAACACATCTGTGCGTTGACGGGTCTTAAATCATGGAGAAGCCTCCACTTTCCTGATTTCTTCCTTATTACAAAAATAGGGGTATTCCAAGGTGAAGTAGAAGGTTCTAGGTAACCAAGGCGCAATTGTTCCTCTACTAATTTGGTAGCAGCTTCTAATTTATCAGAGGACACAGGCCATTGAGGAACCCATATGGCTTCCTCTGTAAGCCAGGATATAGGCATAGAACCCTCAATGGCCCCTAGGAAAAACCCAGGCCCTGTCTCCCCATGTTGCCCTCTTGTGGGATAGGTTCTAATCTCCCGTGCTCTCCTTTTCCCAATCCTTTCCCTTCTTTATAACCCATGTCTTTCATGATCTTAACCGCTTGAGGAGAGTACTCATTGGTTAATGTCAATCCCAGGTCCTGTAAGATGTCCCTCCCCCACAGATTTACAGGGAGAGGAAGGACATAGGGAGTAAACCTTCCTGACTGTCCTTCTGGAGCATGCTAAACCAAGGATCGTGAGCTGATGGTGGGACTGGCCTCATATCCTAGCCCTCGTAAGGAGTGGGATGATTGAATAATGGGCCAGGTCTTGGGCCACCAATTATCAGAGATAATGCTTCTATCAGCTTCCGTATCCAGAATGCCTGTAAATGTTTTTCCTTCTATGGTCAATTGTAAAGTAGGTCTGGAATTAAGATCTATCATTAGATAGGCAGAATCAGTCCCAGAGGAGCCGAATTTAGCAACGTTTCTAGGCTTTCCGGATGAAGGAAAATAACTATGTAGGCTTGGCAGGATAATCAATTGGGCAATTCCTTCTCCTGAGGAAATGGAAAAAACGCCCAGAGGACAAGAGCAGAGAACCTGAAGTTCTCCAGTGTAATCTTGATCTACTACTCCCGGGTGCACAACAAGTCCTTTTAGGGTTAAGGACGATCGACCTAAAATGAGGCCGACACTTCCCGCTGGTAAAGGGCCTTTAAAGTCAGTGGGAACAGGTTGAATGCCCATTTGTGACATTAGCATAAATTGGGTGGTGGAATGGAGGTCCAGTCCTGCTGAGCCTCTTGTAGCTCTGCGGACTGTGATGTCCATCTGTTGTAACTCTGGGTCCCATATGTTTTGGGTCCCTGGGACTTGGGGCCCGGATACCTGTTTTTTGAAGGATCACTGTTTTCTTCTGCCTGAAGGGGTTTATGCTGGATAATCCTGCCCTTAATGTCTCTAACTGAGTGACACTCGTTGGTCCAGTGACGACCCTTCCCACATTTAGTACACAGCCCTGGGATCTTCTTTTTTGTGGGGGTCTGACATTCTCTTTTTAAGGGCCCTGGTTTACCACAGTTATAACAAACCTTGCAGTCCTCCATACCCGAGCGCTTTTGGCCCTGCAGGATAGCTGACCGGCATTGGTGAGTGGGCCTCCCAGCTCCCGACAAATTTTTAACCAATCTTGTAACCCTTTGCTCTTTCTAGGAGTGATAGCTGCTTTGCACTCTTGTGTGGCATTCTTGTAGACCATCTGTTCCACTAAGGGTATTGCTTGCTCAGCGTCCCCAAATATCCTTCCTGCCGCATCTGTCATCCTAGCCACAAAGTCTGAGAACGGCTCCTGGGGGCCCTGTATGATTTTTGTTACGTGTCCCCCAGACTCTCCCTTTTTAGAAAGTGCCTTCCATGCTTTAATGGCGGCATCAGATATTTGTGCGTATGCCCCCCAGTTATGGTTAGTTTGATGATTGGCATACGACCCTTGTCCAGTCAACAGCTCAAATGTCCATTGTCTCTGGTCTCCCTCAGCAGCGGCATTTGCCTTGGTCTGTGTTTGAGAAGTATCATACCATAAGGCCTTCCATTCCATGTACTGTCCCATACTCGGGAGTGCAGCTTTCACAGTCGTTTGCCAGTCTCCTGGAGTCATGGCCAGAGTAGCCAGCCTCTCAACTTGGGAAATGGTAAAGTTGGCACTAACCCCATAATTACGGACTGACTCGGCAAGTTCTTTGATATGTCTATATTCTACTGGTGCATGAACACGACCCCCATCTGCCCTTTCAAACATCAGAAATGCCTGCTGTATCTACCTCTGATCATCTCTAGTGAGGAAGGAGTCTGAGGAGGGCCCAAACGCATAGGGCGGAGGGGAACTGGGACCCGTAAATCGGGAGACCATGTGAGTTTTTTCTCATGTTTTTTTCTGTGTTTTATTCAAATTGTTGGCTAGCCGCTCATCTGGGTGGTATCTTTCTTCTTCATAGCAAGCTGCCTCTCCTTCTAAGTCCTCTTCCTCAGAGGGGCTAAGCTCGTCTGACCCAGAATCGTCAAGCCTCAAAGCCTCCAGCTCCTTTACCAAATAGAGGCTTTTCTTCCCTGGGGCTTTCCCCTTTTCATTCTGCTTCTCTCCCAGTGCGTCTTTTCCCTTGCCTCTTGCTTCCTCGGACCCAGAGTCCTTGGAAGGGTCTTTTTTCTTTGGCATGCCTTTCCTTTTTTGAGCTCCTAGTCTCCTATCCTGCTCTCTTTCTGACATGCTGTCTTGTAAGCAAAACAAAACTAAAAGAAAAAGAGTGAGCGCTAACAAAACAATAATGGAAGTTTCTAATGCACCTGCTAAACAAGGAGAAAGAAGAAAGAGTTCAAGACCAAACATACCTCTCAGAGCTTACCTTCATCCTGCAGTTCTGAATCCTCTCCGTGAAGGAGGGTCTCCTCGGCGCCGGTGATGGCGAGTTCCCAGGTTTCGGCACCACTTGTTCCTTGCAATCGTCTCGCCAGCAAGAACGCACGCAAACACCAGGATCCTTCTGCAGCAAGCGTTTATTGCTCTTCAAGAGGAAGACCCCGAGCCCCGGACAGGCACTGCTTAAATACACCCCTAGGCGGCGTGTACCCCTCTGATTGGCTGCTCGCTCATCACCCTATATGACATCCCAGGATGGGCCGTGACTTGTTGCGCTCACTCCTCCTGCACATGGGCTTTCAGCTTGTTTACTGGGTTTGGCTGCGGATATCAGCACCATCTTGTAATGGCGAATGCTGCTATGGCTCTCTACAAGTATCAGTAATTGGGTCAGGGCTGGGTGCCTAGCTATGAGATGAATCTCAAGTTGGCAAGACAATGGACAGCCTTTCCTTCAATCTCTGTTCCATTTTTGTCCCTTTGGTTTTTGTTTGTTTATTTGTTTGCTTTTGTTTTTCTGTTGTTGTTGTTCTTTTATTTTTTGACATGAACAATTCTGGGTTAAAAATTTTGAAGGTGGTTTGGTGACCCCATCTCTCCTGAGGGGAGGTCCTGCTTATGTACTGATATTCCTCAAAGTATTTATTTAATGAATTCAGCATTAAAAAAAATGTTGGTAGTATCATGACTGCCCTCCAAAAGACCCAACAAGCAGCTGAAAGAGTCAGATGCAAATATTTGCACCCAACTAATGGACCGAAGCAGCTGATCCCTGTTGTTGAATTAGGGAAGACTGATACAAGCTGAGGAAAAGGGTGATCCTGTGGCAGGATCAGCCATCTCAATTAATCTTGACCCCTAACATCTCTCAAACACTGGACCACCAAACAGACAGCATACACTAACAGATATGAGGCCTCCAACACACATACAGTAGAGGAATTCCAGGTCTGTATTCATTCAAAGATGATGGACCCAAACATCAAGAGACTGGAGGCCCCAGGGAGTTTAGAGGTCAGGTAAGGTGGGGGTTAGGGACATCCACTTGGTGACAGGGGATTGGGAGGAGGTATAGGATGTGAAACTGTCAGTTGGAGGGTGGATGGAGGGAATAAAATATGGAGTGTAACAATAAATTTAAAAAATGTTGGTATGCTAAGCTTTTCAAGAAACTTATTTAAGTATTCCTGTTAACCAATCACAAAAGAACACACATGGTATGTACTCTCTGATAAGTGGTTATTAGCCCTTAAGTTCGAAATACTGGAAGAACAACCCACAAAGTACAAGAAACTCAAGAAGGAAGACCAAAATGTAGACATTTCATTCTTTCTTAAAAGGGGGAACAAAATACTCACAGAAGGAGTTGCAGAGCCTAACTATGGAGCAGAGACTGAAGGAAGGACAAGCCAGCCTAAATATAGCTATCTCCTGAGAAGCTATGACAGTACCTGACTAACTGTACTAGATGTAGAGGCTCACAGCCATCCATTGAACTGAGTACAGGGTCCCCAATGAAGCAGTTAGAGAAAGGACCAAAGGAGTTGAAGGATTTGCAGCCCCTTAGGAAGAATAACAATATGAACTAACTAGTACCCTCAAAGCTCCCAGGGACTCAACCACCAACCACCACTATACATGGTGGGACTGATTGTTCTGGCAGCATGTGTATAGTAGAGGATTGCAAAGTCGATTATCAATGGGAAGAAAAGCCCTTGGCCCTGTGAAGGCCCTGTGCCCCAGTGTAGGGGAATGCCAGGGCCAATAAGTGGGAGAAGGTGGGGTGGCAAGTATGGGGAGGGGGGAGGCAAAAGGAGTTTGTTCTTGTTGTTTTTGTTTGTTTGTTTGTTTGTTTTTTGGAGGAGAAATTGGGAATGCATAAATCATATGACATGTAAATAAAGAAAATATCTAATTAAAAAAAAGAAAAAAAAAGAGGTAACAGAAAAAAATAAAAATAAAATAAAAAAATATTCCTGTTAAGTATTATATTCTACTTTTGTTTTCTGTGCTTCAAATTTCTAAATACTAGTTTCATATGCAAAGAACTATATAAACAATTCAGCTTAAATTTTCTTTAAGATTTGTTCCTTTCTTACTAGCTACCAACTTGCATATGGATTGGAGCTACATTGTATTGTTCACAGTTTAATCACTAAATCTATTTTTTCATTAATTATAGATACCATTAAATTCTAAATCATCATTTTTACTATTTGTATTTATGTTACTTTGCCTGATTGATTTAATGGTCCTCTTCTGAATGATGAATAATTAGAATTCTTCAAAGTGATTAGAAGCAGTTAATATATCAAGATATAGTACCTAATAACCTTTAGATATGATTTTTAGGATAATTGAAAAGACTAATATACTTGTTATCATTTGTAGTAAAATCCTGCAGGCATACGTTTGAGTCTGCATAAGAACTAAATTCTGTGCTTGATTTTTCAAAAAGGAAAAGACTTTTAGCTATTTTATTCTCCCTATTTTATCTTTCTTTTCTGAAGTCAATTAGTTTAGCTGAGAATATGGCTGTTTCTTGAAAATAAACTCAGTGACTGGAGCCAAAGTGGTATACCTGTTCTCTATTCTGGCTGGGTGATTGGGATGTGTAATTCATATAATTAACAATGTTATGGCTTGCAGAAGAACAGTGAACATTTTGTCAAAACATACAGATGAGAAACAAATAAACCAACACTGTCATTTGTATAGACAACCAATAAAGAAACATTGGAAGACTAGAAAATAATAAATAATAAATAAATAAATAAATAAATAAACAAACAGTGCAAGACTGTTCCTGATCTAGTGCAGTACATTTGTTACAATGAACTGTCTTAATTTACACAATTTTAATGTTACTGTTTCTAAATTTGTCATGGTTAAAGAGGACAATATTTGAAAACTATGTAGAAACCTCTTTCCTCTACATTTCTTTTTCATATATGGTCTTGATCAGCTGCTCTACCATTGGTACACTGTCAGGAATCTGTCAACCATCTGTATCTGCACTGTGAATTTAGAGTTGATTGATAACTAAGCTGAAAAAAAGCTTTATCTCTTTCTCTGGGAATGCCTGGGTGACTAGAGCTTGATTATTGGCAAAGATAAGTGCAAGAATTATGATGTGGTCTTTAAATCTGAAACTCTCTACTGCTCTCCAAACCAGTTTCTTCACTGATAGTTTTCCATTGGTTCAATCTGTTAAGTCAGCTTTACTTGATTGATGACAAGAGAGTGTTTAAAATCTTCACTAAATCTTTTTTAAGCTTCCTTGAAGCTGGGGACCCTCACACAGATGCTGCACTGCCTGCTTGAATCAAGCACTGAAAGCTTCTGTAAAGAATTGTAGATGACTTTGGATCATTTTCTTTACTGTCCCTTTCTATGCCATATTGTGTATCTTTAAGTGAAACACTTCCTGTAGCATCTATTTAAGTGTCTCAAATACAGAAGCAGGGGGAGTTTTGTGTGTATAGTACTGAAAGTTGGAAAGATTAAACTCTGTAGTGCAGGTCAGCAGTCACTTTCCTGGTACAGATTTGTATTTTTTAACCACATCAACACTGAGTGCTTTGAGTATTCTGGCTATATCTGTGTCAACATTCATCCAGCTAATTTTACAAACACTGAGATCCTAATAACAACTTGAATGTAAGATTTCTACAATTCAGATTTTAATGACTCAAAATGATCATGATTCCTTTACAACTATAAATATGTAAAGGAAAATACTTCAAAAATTTAAACAGGTAGAAATTTACATGATGGTAAAATACAGGAGTAATTAAAATTAGTTTTATTAGGAATATGAAATTTAGTCATCAATTTTCACTGAGGTCAAATTATGAAATAGAAATATAAACAGCAGCCCTGAGCTACATTGTCTGGACCGTGGCTCTGCCTACCTTCCCAAGGAGACCTGCTGGCCCAAGCAACAACTAGAACTCTCCACTCTAATCCTCTCTGCTGGGTCCTCCTGGGGCACAGCCTGAACTGCTGAAGTGCTCTGTACCCTGAGCTCCATTATCTTGTACACTTGTCCACCTAACTTTATGAGGAGGACAGCCAGCCAGAAGAACTCAGAAGTAAGATTCCACCCACTGCCTACCCTCATCCCCTGACAAGTCCCTCTGGAGCACAGGCAGCATTGGTGAGTTGTGCTCTGCCCCCTGAGCTCCATTGTCCAGACCACAACTCTGCCTGCCTTCCGGAGAAGGCCTGATGGTCCAAAAAACATCTAGAGGGTCAGCCAGCAACAGGTACAACCAGATGACTAAATCCTGGCATAAGAACACAATAAACTAGAATGAGGGCAAGATGGGATCTTCAGAGCCCAGCTATTCTACTATAGCAAACCCTTGATTTCCTAACACAGTAGAAGTATAAGAAGCTGATCATAAATCCAGTCTTATAAAAATGATAGAGACCTTTTAAAAGAAAATGATTAAATCCTTTAATGAAATCCAGGAAAATATAATCAAACAAGTAAAGAGAATGAATAAAACTGTTCAGCACCTGAAGATAGAAATAGAAGCAGCAAAGAAAAGAAGTTGAGAGAAACTTGGAGGAGAATATAATGAGGGGCACAGGAAGTATAGACACAAACATAACCAATAGAAAACAAGAGATGGAAGAGAGAATTGAAAATTCAATTAAAGTTGATATATCATTCAAAGAGAATGTTAAATCTCAAAGTTCCTGACACAAGGAGAGCCAAGAAATCTGGAATCTCTTTCCCTTATCTTGCTTCAGTGGGAGGACACACCTAGGTCTGCTGTGACATGGTGTCCTTGGGTGAGTTGGTGCCCCTGGCGTTACTTTCCTTAGTATAGGAGAAGGCTGGGGAAGGAATGGAGGGAGGTTAGTGTGAAGGTGGAATTGGGAGAAGAGGGAAGGGGCTACAATTGGGATATAAAGTGAAATGATTAATAAATTAATGGAAACAAAACACATTACAACAACAAAAATGTAAATAGCAGGTATCCAAAAATTGTTTCTTAAAAAAAATTTCATCTGATTCAAATAGTAGTATCATTTCATGAGAATAACAGATTCAAAATTTAGAGTTATCCAGCTATAGAACATGATCTGACATTGAAGTTAATATTTTTACATATATACATTTGAATACACTAATTAAAATTAATTAATATCGATACCATTTCTTGCCATAGGGCCTTGTGCAGTTACAATTCTTATATTGTATGACTCATTTTTTGAATTTCTGAGCTTTCTTTTTTTTTTCTGAGACTTTCATTATTTTGATTTGTTTTATTTTCTTCTAAGTGAACCCTTGGCCACAACTGTCAGTTGAAAGGAAGATGTGATCAAATTAGTTTTTCATTCTTCAGGGTAAAATTGGGGGAATTTACACTACTAGAACTTACATTAAAATATCAAAGCACCAGGTACTTTAAAGGTGTAAATCCATCACATTGCTATAGAGTAGTTCGTTTGTGAACTCCGCATGTACTTCTCATGTCCCTCATGACTGAGCACTGGAGACACTATAAACTTCACCATGGGAACCTGGTAGCAGAAAGAAGCCTGGACATGATGTTGGTTTAAGAACACAAACATGGATTTTTGCCTTTGTTATAAGCAATCGTGACTTCTGACGTATTTGAATTATCCAGTTTGTTTGCCGCTAGTGTGTGCCCCTCTAATTCAATGAGAACAGTCTGTCTGCTTGTCTTCTTTGCACATTGTAACCGGTTCTTATGAACCAGACCCCCATTGATCTGGACCCTAGAGTCACTGTTTTATAATTTGTTTTATTGTTGTTTTCATGTATATGTTTGTATGATATTTGAGGGCATGTTCACATGTGTGTGTGTGTGTGTGTGTGTGTGTGTGTGCACATGCATGGGCATGCATTCTTGTGGAGACTAAAGTTGAATTTTCCTGTCTTCATTGATTTCTCTTTAATTTATCGGTCAATCCAGGGTCTCCTAGTAGAACACTGAGCTTGATTGAAAAGCTCTTTTGGCTTGTTTCTAAAATTTGAACTCAGAAATTACAGATAGTCTGTCATTTGTATGTGTTCTAGAGATCTTGAATTGTGATTATGCTAATAATTCATTTAGGACAAGTATAGACACTTTCATTTCAATCAAGGTGGTGATGAAGAAAGTATTTGTCATAAATAAAGTCCACTACCAAGCCAATTTTTCTAGAGATAGTAACCCTACAAGGATATGGAAAAACAGTATAAAATATGCCACCTGAATAAACCAGAACACATAATATTTTAATTATTCACTTGTTGATAAAGGAGTTAATAATTTTAAGTCTTTTCATTTACATAAACAAATGGAGATTCTGTCAACCAGAAGCTCTCAGGAAATGGTCTGCCACTGACATTAAGTCAAACTCTGCAAAAAATTATCAAAATTATAAAACAGATATAGAATATGATGTGCATATATGATTATCATTTTTACTAAATAATTTGATAGATATATTGATGAGTGACTATTTGATATGTAATCAAAGTTTCTAAGTGAGTTTATGTAAGGTGATAGCTGATTTCATACTTATTTTAAAGTGTATAGCTGACTGTATATTATTAGAAATAAATATTGCTATGAAATTAAAATATCTGTTTGTGTGTCATGTGACTATAAAGGAAAAGTTCTTACTTTTTTATTACTCCTCTATTTGATGGGAGCAATTACAGTTATTATTTCAAGCACAGTAGAGCATGTGAGTTGGAATATAACCTCAATTATAATAAAATTTAGCATAAGATTATATTTACAACAATTGGTAAAAGTATAAGCACATCATTTACTTAACATGTTAACATCCAAATAATAAAAAAAATATATTAAAGGGGCAAGAAAATGAGGACACAGAAAATTGTTTTTTCACTTATATAATGTCGAGCACTGAAAGTCAACAAAGAAAATAGTATATGTGAATAAAATTATTTGACAAATAACAAATGATTTTTAACTAAGACATCAAATATAACTGACAAAAGTTTTAATTTTCCCTGAATATTTTGATATGTAGCTTCATCTTAAGATATAAAGAATCCCTAAAGATAGAGTTAGCATGCTGTTAAAATACTTTCTCTAATTTGCCTTCCAACAAGCTACAGTAATCGTAATTAAGCCAAATGATCATATTTTATGATTAGAAACTGTGATTATTTTCCCCTTTGCATGGAGTATGGAGATAGAACAATTAAATTTAGTGCTGAAATTATTCTTATCATAAGCAGAATTAATCAGAACACACAGTGAAGTCCAAAATGACCAGTAATAAAAGTGGAAAAGATCATAGTTGATCAAGTTCAATTAAGTGGAGCAGGACTCATGCAGAACATAATTTCATAGTAAAACATACAAAAAATGAAATAAAGTTCACATTTTTATTTTGAAGCAGAAAAGTAATGGAAATTTATATTGTATTAATACCAAATCTCTGAGACTCTATTTAAGCTATAATCCTATCTTGCTTAAAAAACAAAACAAAACTATACATTTACATATTAAAGTTAAAAAAAAGAGAACTTTTTAACTTCTGACTCTGTTTGGATTCTAGGGAAAGGTTAGTTTTTGGTATAGTTATTCCAAGGTTGCTCATTTGAATTTTGTTTTAACTTAATTTGATTTCCCTCATGAAGCATTTGACCATATTTACACCTTTTATAAGGATAGTTTATTAGTCAGGGTTCTCTAGAGCCACAGAACTTATGAGTAGTCTCTATATAATAAAGGAATTTGTTAATGAATTACAGTCCATAGTCCAACTCCCAACAATGGTCAATGTTGAGCTGTGAAGGGAAGTCCAAGCATCTAGCAGTTGCTCAGTCCCACAAGGCAAGCAGGTGAAAAAGAGTCTTCCTTCTTCCAATATCCTTATATAGGTCTCTAACAGAAGGTGTGGCCCAGAATACAGGTGTGTAACTAATCCTTAATTAATTAAAGATTAATGCCTGGATCTGGGAATTGCTTTGTCCCAGATGACCTTGAACTCAGAGGTCTCTTTGCCTTAATCTCCTGGGATTCATAGCCACTATGCCTCAAGATCTCCATGCCTCACAATCA
This sequence comes from Montemys delectorum, assembly GCA_019843815.1. Lineage (NCBI taxonomy): Eukaryota > Metazoa > Chordata > Mammalia > Rodentia > Muridae > Montemys > Montemys delectorum. The sequence goes on from JADRCD010216965.1 coordinate 65,923, forward strand.
GAATCACCCATGAGCCTTTCGATTCTGGATTGTAATTCATTCCAGATATAGTCAAGTTGACAACCAGGAATAGCCACTATAGGTGGTGAATTCGCGATATTTGATTTTTGCTTCTTTGTTTGTTATGTTTTCTTTATTATTAAGAATGTAATAGAATTACATTTCACTTTTACCTTTCCTACCTTCAAATGCTTCCATACACATCTCTCTTTGTGCTCTTTCCAGTTTAAGATTTTTCTATTATTAAATTTTATTATTTCCATACATGTATATGTTATAACATATATACAAATATGAATGCATATCTATGTTATATACATATATGTATAACTTTCCCA